>RJWM01029883.1:0-23967 GCA_004363535.1 Dasyprocta punctata | reverse complement strand
GACATTCTGCAAACCTCTGACACTGTAAGAGAAGTGACATTGAAGGAGAGGGTTTGTCTTTCTGCCACATTTCTGCTTTTGTCCATCCTCAGGCTGCCAGTTCTACCTTGTCTTCTGCTGTGGCTGAGCAAACTGCAGATGAGAAAAGAACCTCTGTATCTCTCTCTCTCTCTCTCTCTCTCTCTCTCTCTCTCTCTCTCTCTCTCTCTCTCTCTCTCTCTCTCTGTGTGTCTCTGTCTCTCTGTCTCTCTCTCTCTCTCCCCCCTGTACTTCCATGGAGCTGTAGCAACTCAGCACCCTGGCTCTCTTCCCCAACAACCACATTACTGGGTGGGAGGGACTCATATCTGCCAGTTCCTGGGAACTGTGCTACTTCATGTTGCCATAGGAGCTGAATTATAGTTCCCAGTATCCTTTGCCACCAGCCTGCCACCCATGGCTAACCCTGCAGGAACACTTCTCAAAACGTTCCACATCCTACTGCAGGGAAGACTCTGTTGACCAGTTAGGCTGACACTATGCTCCTCACACCTGCTTCTGCCAGTTTTAGAAAGCTGAACATTCTCAGGACAAACATGGTATGCCTTAGACACAGTCCTAGGCTGGAAATGATGCAGATCAAAACTAGCCTCTGCCTAATAGTGGGCTCAGTCCAGCTCTCTGACTGGGAGCCCTTGTCTTCATGTAGGGCACTTGGTTCTTTCAGCACACTGTGTCACTGAGTTACATCCTAAGCCCTGTAAGCTTTCTTAGTCATTGTATGCCATATTTGAATAGATTTCATTCTTTCAGTCTGTTGTTGATGTTTGTCCAAAACATTTAAAAAATGCTTTTTTCCATTTTCATTTATATAATCTAGGTTTGAGATGAAAGTGGTTGTTATTCTATCAGTTTTACAATTTTTATTAAGTTTTTTGGTACAATTACGATGTATATAATGATCATATTCATCATAAGGAGTTTGTACTTGCATGTGATATATCTTGATTCCTCTTTAGTCCTAATCCCCTCCTCCTTTTCAGCTCCTCTTCCCCTCCTTATTTACAAAATTTTGTTTCCATTTTATTCTTCTTTAATCATTTTTTCCTTTTCCCTTTGTTTCTTTCTCCCCTCCTGCCAAGTTCCTTTTTCATTTTGAATAATTTCTTCCTATTTCACAATATCTATTATACATTTTTCTATTTATTTACTCTTTCAGTTTCTAACATCATGGAGGCAATGCAGTATTTACACGTGTGTGTCTGAGTTATTTCACTTAAGAATATGATATCAAGGTGCACCCATTTACCTAGAAATGTTTTGAGTTTATCCTTTATGGCTCAGTAATACTCCACAATACAAAATATCACATCCTTTTGGCCATTCCTCAGTTGGTGGGCATTTGGTTTGTGTCCAAGATTTAGCTATTATAAACTGTGTTGCTATAAACATGGGTGCATATACTGCTGTGATATGAGGTTTTAATTCTTCCAGGTAGATACCCAGAAGGGGAATACCTGATTTGAATGGGACCTCTAATCTTAGTTTTTTTAGGAATGTCCATGCTGACTTCCGCAGTGATTTCATACTCCCACCAACTATGGAGAAGTTTCCTTTTTCTTCAAAACCACTCCAGCATTTGTTATTGGTTGACTTCTTGATGACAGCCATTCTTTCTGGAGTGAGATAGAATCTCTGAATTACTTTAATGTGTATCTCTCAAATGGCCAGTGATGTTGAACATTTTTTCATATATTTATGTGCTGTTTGTATTTATTCATCTGTGAAGTGTGTATTCATTTGAGATGCCCATTTTTTGGATTGGGTCTTTAAATTTGGAGGGTCCGATTTTTTAAAATACTTTATATATTCTAGATAATAGTCCTTTGTCTGAGGGACAATGGGGGAAATTTTTTTCCCATGCTGCACATTTTCTCTTCACTCTGTTAGTGGTTTCTCTTGCTGTGCAAAAGTTTTTTTTTTAATATGGTGAAATGTAGTTGTTGATTCATTGTCATACTTTCTGTGCAGTCCGAGTTTTATTCATAAAGTCTCTGCCTATACCAATATCTTCATGAGGTTTATATATTCTCTCTTCCAGCATATTTAGTGTTTCTGTTTTAATATTTAGATTTTTGATTCATTTCAATTTTAGTTTAGTGCTTGGTGAAAGAGACAGGTCTTGTTTTAATCTTTCAGCATGTAGAAAGCCAGTTTTTCCAACCTCATTTTTAAAGAGACTTTCTTTCTTCCAGTGAGCATGTTTAGGCCTGTTGTCAGAGATAAGGTGGCAGAGTGTCTTTGTAGTTGTGTCTGCATCTTCTAATCTGTTCCATTGATCATCAGGTCTGTTTACTTGCCACCATCATGTCATTTTAATCACCGTAGCTCTGTAGTATAATTTCAAATCAGGCATTGTGATGCTCCAAGCCTTGCTTTTGGTGCTGAGAATTATTTTTGCTATTCTAGTTCTCTTCTGTTCCAAATGAATTTCAGAAATGTTTTCTCTAGATCTGTGAGGTATAATAATGGTATTTTGATTGGGTTTGCTTTAAATCTGTATGACAATTTTGGGAGTATGGCCATTTTTACTGTGTTCATTCTTGCTACCCATTAGCAAGAGGTATCTTTCCATTTTCTGATATCCTCTTTGATCTCCTTTTTCAGAGTACTGTAATTTTCAATGTATAGATCCTTTAATTCTTTTGTTCAATTGATTCCTAAGTATTTCACTTTTTGGATGCTATTGTAAAAGGTGTGGTTTTCCTAGTTTCTCTGTCAGTGAGTTTTTGTTTGTGTACACAAAAGCTATTGATTTTTGAGTGTTGACTTTGTGTTCAGCTAAGCTACTAAATTTGGTTATTAAGTCTACAAGTCTTTTGGTGGAGTTTTTGGGGTCTTCTATGTGAGTATCACATCATCTGCAAATAACGGTAATTTAACTTCTTCCTCTCCTATCCAGTGTCCTTTTATTTCTTTTTCTTATCTAATTGCTCCGGCTAATGTTTCTAGAACTATATTAAATAGGAGTGGTGATAGTGGATATCCTGGTCCTGTTCCTGATTTTAGAGTGAAGGCTTTCAGTTTTTAACCATTAGTATGTTGTTGGCTGCTGGTTTGTCATAGACAGCATTTATCGGAATGTGCTAAAGACCATCTATTCCAAATTTCTTTTTTTTTTTTTTTTTTTTTTTTTTTTTTTTTAGCATGAATGGGTGTTGAACGTTGTCAGTTTGTTTTCTGCATCTATTGAGATGATCATGTGATTTTTGTCTTTGGCTTTGTTGATATGGTATATTACATTTATTGATTTACATATTTTGAACCAGCCCAGCATCCCTGGGATGAATTCTAGTTTGTCATGGTGTATAATCTTCTTGATAATTTGCTGAATTCTGTTTGTAAGTATTTTATTGAGGATTTTTGCATCTATGTTCATTAGGGAGATTGATCTGTAGTTTTCTTTTCTGACTGAGTTCTTATCTGGTTTTGTTATGAGAATTTTTGCATCTCTATTCTTTAGCGAGATTGATCTGTAGTTTTGCTTTCTGATTGGGTGGTTCTCTTGTTTTGGTATCAAGGTAATACTTGCTTCCAGGAATGATTTTGGGAGTATTGCTCCCCTTTCAATTTCATTAAAGAGTTTCAGTAGTAGTGGTATAAGATCATCTCTAAATTTCTTATAGAATTCAGCAGTGAATGATTTAATTCTCTGCAGGATCCATTTTGAGTTTTACCCTTTTCATTTGTAATTGTATGAATTTCCTCTTTTTGGTGAAGTTGGCGAAGAGTTCATCAATTTTTTTTAATGTTTCAAAGAACCAACTCTTTAATTTTTTAACACTTTAGTTCTTTAATTTAATTCTTTGTATTATATTTCTTAGTCACCATTCCATTAATTTCTGCTCTGATCTTAATAATTTTCTCCCTCAAAGGAACTTGGAGTTTGATTTATTCTTTTTTTTCTAGAAGATTGAGGCTCAACATTAAGTTGTTTATGTGAGTTCATTCTGTTTCCTGATGTAAAAAATCACCACTGTAAATTTCCCTCTTAGAACTGCTTTATTTGTGTCCCATAAGTTCTGGTATATTGTGTCAACATTATTATTTAATTGTGGACACTATTTAATTTCTTCTTCAGTTTTCTTTATGACCTGTTAGTTATTCATGATGGTATTATTTAATTTCCATGTGTTTATGTAGCTTTTGTGTGTTTTTTTTCTTTTTTCTTTTTTTTTTTTTGCTGTTGATTTTCATTTTCATTGTACTACAATCAGGAAATATGCATAGAATAATTTTAGTTTTTCTGCATTTACTTAAGCATGTTGTGGGCTAGAATGTTGCCTATTTTGGAGAGCATCCTGTATACAACCGAGAAGAATGTGTATTCTGATGTTGTGGTGCAGAACACTCTGTAAATATATACTGAGTCCATTTGTCCACAGGCTTATTTTAGTTCTGATCTTTCTTTGTTGATTTTTTTTCCAGTTGATCTATCTATTTGTGATGGTGGTACATTAAGGTTCCCTTCTCCCAGTGGGGGCCTGGGACTGGGCTTAAACTGATAGCCTCTTGGATGTCCACTACTCCCCACTGCCATTGTCTCTCAGTTTGCTCTCTCGGTTGCTATGGCACCCTCAGGTAGGGAAAGCCCAGGGTTGCTCCCAGTACAGTGGACTCTTTCTGCACCTTGCAAGCTCCTCTGTTCCACATCACTAACTCCTTTCATTTTTGTCATTGGGTAGGGGGATGGCCTTGTCCTGCTGAAGGCCAAGGTTCATTACCTGATTACGCCACTGGACCAAGGCCACCCTGCTGGTCACAGACCAGGGGGACCTTTTCAGTCCTTTGTATTCAGAGGTAAGACTGACATTTGGTGGCCACCGGAGTGGAATCTAGGTGGGGCTAGTTTTTACCTTTCAGCTAAATTTTTCCTAGTCTGCTTCTCACCTGCTGCCAGCCCACTGTGTCTGGATAGCTCATCCCTCATTCCACTCTGGGACACTGACATGGAAACAGACCTGGACAGTTCTGCTGCTGGTGGCAGTTTGACATTTTTCTAACTAATATCTTTTACAGGAAACTTATTTTCTCTGTACTCTAAAATTTCACAATAAGTATAACTTTTTCTTTCAAGTTCTGTTTCTCCCTGAAGCTCCAGTTCACTCTTCTTAAAGGAACTCCATTTCTTAACATTTTAAATACCATTCCCTTATTCATTTGGCTAAGAATTTCTAAACCTACTCCTAGGTGTTCATTTGAGTATTCAGTTTATTTGTTAACTTGAATTTTTTCTAAGATTATTAACAGGTTCTTTCTTATAACCACTTGCTTTCTTTTAAACAAAATTCTCCTTTAGGTTTGAAAATGTTAAAATCTATGATATTGTGCCTCAATTTCAATGTGTACTTTCCCGTTGGAAATGTTTTATATGTTTCCTCTCATCAAGTTTATGAAGTGGCACTATTATATAAATTATCCAAACACATAATATGAGCAAATACTTTTTTAGATAACTTATATGCATTGTCACTAATTCTGTTGTTTATGTGCTATAAACCTCATTGTACAGAGTATTAAACTGGGACAATAAAGACCCAATAAAGTAAATTTTAGAGTCAGACACAATCCTGTAGAGTCCTCTTTTCTTACCAACTGCTACCCTGAAAAATCTGACCTCAATTTGCTACAGAAGTAATTTATTTACATATTTGCTAATTGGCTGTCAGTATTAGGGTTCGGGGAACCCATCCACTGAGCTGCAGTGCATGAATTGCCTCTGCAAAGTCCTGTTGTCTACCAATAGTTACCTAAGGCTATGAAATGGAACCTGAGTTGCAGCTGCCCACCCACTTTGCATCCTTCAAGTGAAGGTCATATTTCTATACTGAGAAACTTTGTCTTATATAAGTTTTCTTTGCATTTAATTTAAAGAAAACCAGGCAACCCACTTGGGACCCCTCCAGTCTCTCAGGAGCTATTCCAATTCCCCAATAAATTTTCCTACTATTAACCTCTGTTGTTCCTTAGAATTAATTCTTTGAGTTTGGGGTACAGGAACTCAGCATATCTGATACCTAGCAGGGTAGAAGCTACATTTTTTCCCTACATCATTTTGGAGGTCCAACTGAGATAATTGGGAGGAGGTGATAGTCTGCTTTGTTTTTTTCCCATGCATTCTGAATTGTGACTCACTTAGGTAATCAGAAATTGTCTTTCTTGTTTGTCAATTGTTTGTGCCTACCAGGAATTGAACTCAGACCTCACACTTGCCGGGTAGGTGCTGTACCACTGAACTATATCCCTGGTGATGCCTTATTTTTTGTCAAAAGATGGTAAATGGGAACATGGGAAGATTATGAGGTTTCTTTGATGGGACATTTTATTATTGTGGTCAGGGTCTTGTGCTCCTGTTTTGTGTATGGACTTACTCATTGCTGAATGTGCTTGTATTCCTTGCTTGACCAGTTTGACTTATTTGGTTGTTATAGTTATTGTTTTATCTCAGACAAACCTCACTATGGAAGAGTAATGTTAGAGCATATCCTACTGGTCTTTGATACTAACCAAAATGTGAATTTGTATAATGCTGTGAAATGAGTTTTTTAAAATAAAATCTAGTTTATGAGATATAAATGCCTCTTATAAATTCAGGACTCCCTCAACCAGTTATTTGTGACAGCAAGTCTGCCAACTTTAAATTTGAAAGGACAGGATTCACTGAGCCAGTCTGGCCTGATTCCTCCCTCCTTATCATGGAGGGGAAGATTAAGCCTGTTTTGTCTCAGTTTCCTCTCTGATCTGATATTCCGCTGGTGAGAGCTCTTGAGATGCTCCATCCTTACCTTTCTAGGCTGAGAGTGATGATTCATGGGAAAATTATCTCAGCCACTCACTGTGAGCAGAAGGGAAAATTTTATTTTCTCTGATCTCATTTCTGATCTTTTTCTGTCACTTTGTACTCTCCCTTTTTTGGTAGGCATGTTCTTCTAAAGATAAGCAAGAAATAGAGAGATACTGAAAAGGGCTTAGTCCCAATCTGTCTCAACTTTTCCCTCCTATTCAACAACTAAGAACTTTCAAATTGAGCCCATAGAAAGTGAGTGTTTGCTAATGCAGAAGACAGGGAAGTCATCTTAGATGAGGGACACATACCTCTCTCTGGATCAGATGAGACATTAAAATTTTGGTAGTCCAGGAGAACATCAAAGCCATGTCACTGCCTAGTGTTCTGGGCACAATTTCCCACCCATCAGGTATGGAAAATTGAAACCTGAGACCCAGTGGAAAGGACCAATCTCTGGGTGACACCAGAAGTATCTATTTCTTCAGAATTATACTTAGGAAGCAAAACACTCAGTTCAGGAGAGAATTTATAAACTACTCATTTATCTCACTCATACTCTCATAAAGGCCCCAACCTCCTGGCTCTCTTGCTTCCTAAGCCTGGTTCTCAACCTTTGTGTGTGTAAGGGAAGGAAGCACTTTTGCTAATCTGTAAGGTGTGGTTGTTGCACAATGAGTATACAATTTATCTGTGAGCTTCATAAACAGATATAGAAACATAGAAATCTGTAAGTGGATATTGAGTAAAATGTAGTCTTGCCTTGCTGCTGAGGGAGATTGCCTAGGTGATTAGGTAGATAGCATAAATGTCTCAGCAACCTCTTCACCCTTGAGCACAAGGCAGGATTTTTCCAAGCCATTACTTGCCTCTATTTCTAGCCGTGACCTCTTTTGCAACCTAGGAAGTGCTTGAACCACTTCCAATCTACCCTTTTTTTCCCCCTTTCACACTGTTCAAAAAATTGGAAAGCATTTGTTCAGGTCTCTTAATCATTGGTTTAATTATGGTCATTATAGGAGGAATCAGTTGTAGCCTATGGTTTTAGAAACACACTTTGCAGTTAGGAATTTGAGTTTCCAGAGAAGGTAGAAACATGTGTCAGTAAGGGTAGGTATTCTGGCCTGGTGTCTCTTCTGGTCACTCTAGATAGCAATCACTTGATCTGCAGCAGATCACTTCTGGGATCCTTTGATGGCACATAAAAACCAAGTAGGTGCTAAAAGGGATACATATTTTCTCCTTGTTTTTGGGAAACTCAATGTTTAATTCTCTTACTCCTTTGGAATGTGTTCTTCAGCACTGAAATTTGTTCAACCCTCATGCATTGAGAAAGAGTGGTTTAATATTCTTTTACACCCACATATAGTCTGTCTACCCCCTAGACACAAAGTAGAATGCAGAGGAAAGTATTGACTATGATGCTATTTTGCAATTAGAGTTATACTGTAAGAGGGAGAAAATGGTCAGAATTGCCTCATGTTTAGACTCTCTTTGCATTAATAGGTAGTTCTCATCTTTTTTGGACAAGTACTCTCTCATGTTTTGGCCTGTTTTAGATTTTTCCAAGTCACAGCACGCAATACATAATGGTGTACTGTTCACTAATGATTTTCTCTTCATTAGAGAAATAGAAGCCTTGCTAAAAGATGTCACCTTATTGGCTAAATTCCAACAGACTCTTTAACAGCTAACAGAAACAGATATTAAGGGATAGCCATAGCCCCAGTCCCCAGATGTTCTCTCCAGAACATTTTTCTGGGCCAGCTGCCATTCTCAGATATGCTAACCAAGATTCTGAAAAAGGAAATTCTGTAGTTCAGTACAATCCAAGGATTACATAATCATGAGATAGGGTGCCCAGGCACATGATAAGAGTTCCTAACCTGGCTCTGGCAACTTCCTCACACCTCCAGTTCACCACTGCTGGCCCTGACACAGTTAAGTCTAGGAGATGCTTTAGGTTGGCCATAGAGCAAGAGAGATAGACAGGTATGCCTTCTTTAATTTTCTTTTCAAAATGGGAAAAAAAATACTGTTGTAGGTAGACATCTGCAGCACAGCAGATTGGAGTCTTGGCAGGTCTTCTTCTACTGTTTGGAATACACATGTAGCTCCAAAGGGTACCCTCTAGTCTCTTTCTACACTCCAAGCTTGCCAGTGTATCCTCCCCCAAAATAGTTAAAATTACTTTTAATAGTCTTTACATTTAGAGGGAAGAATTACACGTGGCTACCAAAACAGCAGTTTGGCTATCAACTGTGTCTGTCAAACAACTGTGGCTATCAAAGCCTGCACAGATAGCTATTTCAACCAAGTAAACAATCAGCCTAGGGCCTATCTTAAAAACTGTCTTTGCTTTCATGGATGTAAAAGGTTTTTATTCCTTCTGATTCTTATTACAAGAGATCTCTGTTAATTGACCTATAAAAAAGTTCTGACTAGTCTATTTATAGTTACAAACTCAACTGTAAAACGGTTATTGTAAACCAACTTGGACAAATACATCTGAGAGTGCATTCTAATTTAAATGTAATTGTCTTCTGTATGTCTGTTTGTTCAGTGTTAAAATATATCTGTTCAATATTAAACTGGTTACAACACTTGCAGCTGCTTCATTTAAAAAATTTTTAAAGCTCAACAATTTTTTTCTTTTTCTTTCCTTTTTTTTTTTTTTTTTTTTGGCTCTTTTTGAGATTTCCATGGAAAATCATTTGTATAGGTTTTTAGGGTAGCCAAACTTATTTAAAACATTAACAGATGAGGACTGATAGTCTCAAAGCACAGGTAAGATTTAGAACACAATAAAGATGAAGATGTCTTTAAAATTGGTAACCTATTTTCATCCAGCTCGTTAGCTAATTGTGATGACATCAAAAAGATTGGTTTCATAAATGCAATGTCTGTTGTTGTTTGTTTACAATAATTTAAGAGCCTTAGATTCCTCTATTGATGGTGGTTATCTAAAAGTCTGATATTTCTTGTCATAAGTCCCCCTCGTGTTAGTCGTAAGAAGATGGAATGCTCAGTGGTTTTGAAGGACAATTTTAGCTAAGGAACTTAAAGACTCTTATTGAGTTTTTATAGCTTTCCTTATAGTCTTTTTTTTTTTGAGCCTCACTGAAGTATAACAGTAGTCATCTACCAGTGTAGATGGAAACTAAGAGAGGGATCAGCAATTGGAGTCACTTTTTATATTGAGCTTTTATTACTATGTTATTGCTTTCTTACATCTTTTGGTTATATCTTTTCTGCTGATGTTTAAGGCCAAGTTAAAGTGAGAGCTGTGTTAATCAAAATAAACCTCTTGCTGTCTATCCAAGACAACTAGGTCTCCTCAGGCATTGCTTTTGAAACCATGTAAAAAGCCTCTTAGTTCCTGTCAGTGTTAGCTGCCAGGATGGGTCATGGTCTTACTGTCCTCAGGTGGCTCTCATCAATCCCACATCACTGTAAATAGCCATTCTCTTATATTAATTTCTTTGCACATAATAATAATGCAACACATTTATTTTCATGCATAATCATGAAAATTGGGAAAATAAAAAGGAAGTAGCCTTCAAGGCAAATGGAAGTGATCAAAACTATTAAGTAGCCAACTTTGAGGTAGACTGCCATGGGAAGACTTGCTGTGCTACCCCCATAGATAAAGTGTCTGCAGTAGACATGGTTTCCCCAGCAGGATTTTCAGACAATCTTCTCTGCTGTTTATAATCTCCAATTTTTCTCTGATTCAAAATATAGTATTCGAAAAATTCTCTGCACTTTTCCAGTTTAACTAAGAACTCCTCAACAAACTGTATGAGCTATAGGAAGAAAGCAGGAAAGGTCCCACAGTATGGAACAGGTGCACTAAGATATACAATATACAAACTGTAGCCATTGCCTGGACTAGCAGTCCCTGGACTATGTCAGAAATACAAAATCTCAAAAATTTTGTCACAGACCTATTAAATCAGTGACTTCATTTTAAAAAGGGACTGGGGTGATTTGTATGTATACTAAGGTTTCAAGAACTCTTCAAAGACATTGAAGACATTTAGGTGAAGTATAAGTCTTTACTTGCAATGAATGTTAGGGCCACCATCAAAAGCATGGATTACTTTAAGAAACAAGCTACTACTGCATTGGTTTTGAAACCTGTTTCTTTGAATCATATGGAGATTATGTTGAATTGCCATACATCACTTTCAAAGATTTATCCGTAAGTGGTCTGGAATAAGGACTCAGTATTTGTATCTCTCCAGAGCTCCTTGGTGAGTCTAAGGTCTATTACATAGAAATGAGAATTCTTACATTGCTTTGATTTCATGAGAAGCTAGTGGACTGTTAGAAAGGTAGTTACCATTTTGAGTTGGAGTGTCCACCAGCAGCTAGAACAGTTGCATAACAGTGTAGTGTAGTAGGTAACCATTCACACCCACTGTCATATTTTAGGATAGTGAATTTCAAACTGTGGTACTAACTAGCAGTATCATTAATTGGAACTTGTTAAAAGGGCAAATTTTACACCATTAAAGAAGCAACCAAATCAAAACCACTCTGGGAGGTTCCCAGCAGTTCATTTTAGCAAACTCTCTAATTGATTCTGGTACTCAACAGCTTAAATGTTTCCAGTCAAGGAGACTTCCAATCCAGGAGTAGAACATCTATTTTGAACAATCTTCCACAGTACATTATTCCTAAAAAGACTTTTATATCCTGTATCCAGTCAAATGTTTCCTTGTGAAGACACTTCACCCCCTATCTTGAATCCACTCCTATAAATAAGTTGCTGTCCTATAAGTAAGCTGCTGAAACTGTTTCAGTATTGAAAGTATTGTGACACAGTATTGGGCACAGTATTGTTACATTATGCTTCTGCAGAAAAAAAAAAACACTGTGTTTTCTTTTTTTTTTTTTTTTGCGGCACCGGGGATTGAACTCACAACCTCGCGCCTGCCAGGGCAGGCGCTTAAGGCACTGAGCCAAACTCCCCAGGGCAATTGTTTCCAAGCTTTGCATAAAATGGCATCAGTGAGGTTGTGATGGTACAAAAAATGGCATTAGTTAAAAATCTTAAGCACCAAATCCTGAGTCTACTGAAGACTCTCTGAACTGATTAATAAGGGGTGGGATGTGGGCATCAGAATTTTAGAACGATGCCTATATAATTTTTTTCAGGAACTGGTATTTGTTATCAAAGTCATATTCGATGTCAACAAGATGCCACAACTGCAAAAAAAATTTTGCACATTGCAATCTCAATGCAAATAGTCAAATGAAACCCCAGTCATTAAAAAAAGTAATTCAAACTATCCCAAAAAGCAGTTGAATTTTTTAAACATCTTTACACATCCAGCCAACAAATTAAAGTAGTTAACAAGAAAAAAATACAAATTCAGAGGTCTGGCATTGATGTTTAAAAAAGGCAACTGCTTAAGCATTTCTATCAATCCAAACATCAATCTTGTGGCCATTCAGCTTCATTCCATTCATCATCTTGCAGGCTCAGCCACCTCTGGTCACTCATCCTTAACCACACCACAGCCCTTGGACATCCTGTTCTCCGTCTTGATGTCAGTGTACAGCACATGGCCATATTCATTGAATTTATCCTTTAGCAACTTCTGTGTAAAATCAAATGGGAGATTTCTCACAAATGTCTGGAAGGCCTTCCTGGCCACCTGAGGAGTGTGGTCTCTAGCTCCACCAAAGGAACCTGCAAAGCTTCCTCCAGAGTTTCCATGTTCCATCTCCATGGCATGGTCAAAGCTGGCACCATTGTAGTCACCCATGGCCATGCCCCTATGCTCCAGGCCAGCACCCAGGGCTGGGCTCATGGAGGGGCCCATGTGCTCCAGGCTGTTGGTACCCATCCACTCTAGGCCAGTGGTCACCTGATCTATCATGGGATCCATGTGCTCCAAGCCAGCCCCCATACCTGCAGGCACCATGTGCCGCATGCTCAGGCCCATGTGCTCCATGCCAGAGCCCATGCACTCAATGGTTTGACCCACAGGGTCAATGTGTGTGGCCATGTACTCCCCATGCCAGCAACCATACTGTTGATGCCAGAGCCCTTCTGCTCCATAGTCTGACCCATTTGCTCAATTCTGAAAGCCATGTGGTCGAGGCCCAATGGGCCCATGTGCTCGATGCCAGAGCCCATGCGCTCAACAGAGCCCATGTGATCTACGACCAGGCCAATGCACTCGATCTCAGTGCCCACACGATCCATGCCATGGCCCAGGCCAGTGCCCATGCACTTCATGCCAGCACCACCAATGCAGTCAATGCCAGGGCCCATCCTCTCAATCCCAGGGATGCTGCCTCTACCTCCACCTCCTCCCTGCTTTTCAGTGATCTCTCTGTCTTCAGTGTATTACTTAGGATTTCATTTACCTGCCCCATGTTCATCCCAGATCCAAATCGCCCCCACCAAAGGGGCCCTCAATACCTCCTGTTTTATTTACTCCAAATCCTATGCCTTCCATTCCCATTCCTGCAGACCCTAGTTTACCATTCCAATGCCTTTGTTCAGATGATTGGCATCAATAGGCTGCCCTTCTGATCCTAACCCCATGCCAATACCACCAAGACCACAGGGAAGTTACTGTGGACACTCAGGAGGGAAAAAAATTCTCCCTTTGATAAAGTCTTCTCATCCATTTTGATGTGCATTGATTTATCAAATAGAAGTTGACCATTAAACATAGATATAGCTTGCACAGCCTCAATAGATTGTTCAGAAGTCACAGTGTCTATTCCACGACTTTTTCTATTTTTGTCCTCCAGAATGTCTGCTTGGATCACCACATCAGCCACACTAAATACTTCCTTCAGTTTCTTCCAGCCAACTTTATAATCCAGATTTGCTATAAATACTGTACTTCCAAGTTTTCCAGCCTGCAATGCATGGATAATCTCATTTGGGATGTTAGGATTATTTAGGATACTGGGTGGGATATTAATCATTCCTGGGTCAGCTGGTCCCATGCCCATTCCACCAGTCATAGCCATCACCTTCTGCATTTCTCTCCTGGCATGTTCACAATCAGGGTATTCTTTGACTTTCAGTGATCTTCCACTCAGACTATGTGTCTTTAGAACTTCAGCAGATTTCTTCCATTTTGAATTCAACCACAGCACATCCCCTTGACTTTCCTTCAGGGTCTATTAAGAGTTCCACATATGTTACCTTACCAACTTTTTCTTTAACCAGGTCTTTAAGTGACTGCCACTTTACATTGAAAGGTATGTTTGTAATGATGGCAGGCTATCTTTTAGTTGGATTGGCATATGACTCAAAGTGATTACCTCCTCTTTTTATATTTTTGTCCTTCCTCTTCTCATTCTGAGTTGGTTGTTCTCCTTGGCCCTTTGGGCCCAGAGCCCTGTTGCCACTTAGCATGCCAGGTATGCTCTTTCCTCCTCCATTTTGGGCTTTGTTGCTGCCACCTCAGCCACCTGTTTGACCCCTGCTGCTGTTTTCTCCACATTTTGTCCATATAATTTTAATATGCTACAAAGCAAAGGTATCCAGGGTATATAAAGCAGAGGTGTCTATACAATCTTTCTGTTATGGTAGTGGATCACTTCAGTTCTTAACAACCATTTACACTTGTTTATAAAGCTTCAGCTGTAAACAGTAACATCCTTTAGGCTCAGATTGGTTTTTGGAGTGTCTGCTGCAGGAAAAAAGATGTTTTAACGTTGAAGAGACAGTCATAACTAAATACTTGAACATGAACCTGATTAGTGATTGGAAATAGGATGCTAGTGCCTCTGGGAAGAAGTTATGGTTGTATTCTGTTATGTGTTGTGTCTAGACATCCCCCCAAAGCCTCATACAGTCATAGGGCTTTTTTAGAGGTAGCTGAATCTAGAGTATATGAAGCTGGGATTAAGGGTGTGTATTTATGAAATCAGTCCATTGATTGGTTTGGCACTGCTGTAGTCCTGGTAGTCTGGATACAATATAAAGGACAAAAAAAGACTTGTCTTTACCATGTTGTTTCTGCTATCTTGTGGGTACCATGACATGTTCTGCTTTGCTATGCCCCTCTGCCATGTGCCATCCTACCTTGGGGCCAGCCAATTATGGACTAAAACCTCTACAAACTGTCAGCTAAATAAAACTTTCCCCCTCATCTTTGGGTGTTGGCTATTTTGTCTCAGCAATGAGAAAAGTAACAAGGACAGAATTTGGTACAAAAGAAGTAGGGTCATTGCTATGACCACCTATGTGGTCTAGGAGCCATTGGGAATGATTTGTGGGAAGAGTTTGGAAAGGTTTGGAGATGTCACCTGAAAAAGTAGGCTGTAATTGGGAGATTCTGGTCAGAGCTCAGAAGACTAGAAGGCTGATAGAATTCCTGCCAGTAAAGATGAAGCTGAGAACGTTTTTGCTGGGAATAAAGACTGTACTGGTTGTGAATGCCAGATGATGTGTGTTATGCCTTGGCAGAAAGTTTGTCTGCATTTTTCTCATGTCTAGAGTCTTTGCTTGAGATTGAGATAAGGGCAGTGCACTATTTAATCTGGCAGAAGAAATCAAGACAGTCTAATATTGGGGTGGTGGCACAGATACGGTTGGAAGTTTTTTAGCCAGATTTATATTGAGAATCAAGAGTAAAGACTCCAGGAAGGAAGACATGGTATCCCCCCATGAGCCAGCGAAGGCTGTGCTGGCCACGGAAAAACCAGGAAGAAAAGCATGCAGCTCCACCCTGTGAGGCAGTGGAGGACATGCTGGCTAGGGGAGAACCTGGCAGGAAGCCACTCCCCACTGTGAGTCAGCTGGTGCATGGGCAGAGACAGAAGAAGAGGCTCTGGGAGTGAGTCCTCACTAGCTGCACAGAGGATCGAGCTTTGTCCAGCCCAACGTCCCAGAGCAACCCAACAAAGTATATCAGGGGAACACACAGCCAGCCTCACAGACCACAGAGCACAAGGATCCAGTGCCATAATCTGGGGATGTGCCCAAGCTAGCCATGGGGATATTGCGGAGTTGAAGCACAGTGTTACAGGGCAATCCATTGGGAGGCTGCCTGCCACACAGGTCCCAGAAGAACATGACAAACTGAAAGAGCAAGAGGCAGTCTCAATCCCTCAGCCCACTGAGAACAAATCCAAGAGAAAATGAAATGGAAGACAATGGGAGTCACACAACTGAACTTCCTAAAATAACAACAGAAGTAAAGAAACGACTCCATGGAGCTATAGAGGAATTCAAATCAGAAATAATCTCTCAGCTAAAAAAGAAAATGACAATCATTATGAAAGAAATACTGAGTGTATCTAAAGAAGATCAAGATAAAAAAATAGAAGAACATAAGAAAATGATGGAAACTGAATGAACAAAATAAGACACAAATAGAATGCAAGAAAGAGATTCAAAGGGAAATTGAGGAAATTAAAAATTCCAATGAAAGTTGACAAAACTGCTTGAATTAAGCTAAAGATAGAGTCTCAGACCTTGAAGACAGCATGGAAGCTTACAATCATGAAAGAAAAGACCTCTCAAAAATAACAAGGAATCAGGAACCAACAATTCAACAGCTGCAAGATGATGCCAAGAGAAATAACATAAGATTAATAGGTGTCAATGAAAAAGCAGGGATCAATACTAATGACCTGCAAAGACTATTTGCAGAAATAATAGCAGAAAACTTTCCAAACATGGGAAGAGAATCTGAAATACAGGTAAGTGAGGCATACAGAACCCCAGTTAACCATAACCAAAATAAATCCTCACCCAGACATATACTAATAAGGGTATCAGAAATACAGCACAAGAACAAAATACTAAAAGCTGCCAGAGAAAAGAAACAGATCACCTATGAAGGAAAGCCTATCAGAATCATGGAAGACTTCTCAACACAAACCTTCAAGTTAAGAAGAGCTTGGAGTGAAGTATTTCAAATGTTGAAAGAAAACCACTTTCAACCCAGATTGATGTATCCTGCAAAACTATCTTTAAAAATTGATGGAGAAATAAGATACTTCCATGATAAAGAGCAATTGAAGAAATTTATGGCCACCAAACCAACACTACAAAGAGTACTGAAAGACACTGTAGAAAGAGACAAAGATAACTACAATCTTAAGAACAACAACAACAACAGGAAACCACTAAGCAGGGCAAACAATTAAACAGAAGATTTATAAAACCAACAACAGAAAGATATGACAGGAATGAGTCAGTACATATCAGTTATATCAATCAACATAAATGGTCTCAATTCACCAATAAAAAGAAACAGACTGACAGAGTGGGTTAATAAACAAAATCCAACAATATGCTGTGTACAAGAAACATATTTAACTGAAAAGGAAACTCACAGACTAAAAATCAAAGGATGGAAAACAATACTCCATGCAATACAAACCCAGAAAAAAGCAAGGGTAGCTATTATGTTTGCAGACACTGTGAACTTCAATTTGAGAATGATCAAAAGAGACAAAGAATATCACTACATACTTGTTAGGGGAAAACTTCAAGAGGAAGAGATTACAATCATAAACATATATGCACCCAATGCACTGGGTGATACTATGTATCCCCAAGCCCTCATATAATTTTCATGGGGCTGAATCTGGCATTCCTGATTGGTTTGTTGTCTAGCACTGGGATTGGCAATGTGAGTGCTGCACCCACCCAGGGGTGGAGCTGACATAAAGTGTAAGGGTGAAAGGGACACGGGTCTTTCTCTCTTGCTCTTCCACCCTCTCTCACCAGCACCCCTTGTTGTTTTGCGGCCACCATGAATGGCTGCCCGACCACGAATAACTGCCCTGCCATGCCATGCTGCCTTGGAGCCAACTAAGTACGGACTGAAACTCCAGAGAAATTGTAAGAATAAGCCTTTCCTTCCCTAATTTTGGGTAGCAGGTATTTTGTTTCAGCAATGAATAAAAAGTAACTAAGACAGATTTTGGTACCAGAGGAGTGGGGTCATTGCTGTGATTAAACCAGACCATGTGGTTCAAGAGACATTGGAAATGGTTTGTGGGAAGAGTTTGGAAAGGTTTGGAGATGTCGCCTATCTGCATAGAGCTGGAACAGCTTAGGTTGTCCTGTATGGGAGATTCTGGTCACAACTCAGACCAGAAGGCTGATAGAAAGCCTCCTGGTAAAGTCTAGGCTCTGGAGGTTTCTGCTGGGAAGAAGCACCACATTGGTTGTTGGACTCCACATGATGTGCATTATGGCTTGGCAGAAAGTTTGTCTGCATTCTGCCCATGCCCAGAGACTTTGCCTGAGACTGAGATTAAGGGCAAATGACTGATTAGTTTAAAAAGAGAAATTAAAAGGCAGCCAAATGTTGAAATGGTGGCCTGGCTCTTGTTGGGGGCTCTTAACCAGATTTATGTTGGGAATCAAGAGCAAAGAGCTTGGCATGGTGATTTAAAACATTGTGAGTTTGGCCAGGAAGCTATGGACTGTAAAGGTCAAACTGAAACCTCGAGTGCTGAGAAGGAACAAAGGAATAAAAAAGATGTCCTGGGGGCATCCCAGGAAGCAGTGGGCCTCCACTCTTTGCAGCCTCAGGCCTTCAAAAGTGAGAGTATGCTCGGAGGAAAAAGCTGCAGAGTGCCATGACCCAGAGTGGTGACAGAGGCCACAGGAGCTTTCAAAAGGGTTGTGGCCACACCAGGCTCCAAAATATCATCAGCATAGAGAAGCTGTTCCTCACAATTAGGTTCAGAGAGCTCAGCAACCCAGGCAGTCGACCCCTACAGCCAAGAGAGAGGAAAGTCTGGCTACTGCTCCAACTGGCAGTGGACCTTGGCGGCATCCACATGGCGCTGGTTTTAAATACAAGAAAAGGCTAAAGCAGCTTCTGCCTCACCTGCTGAGAGCCATGTGTAAAGATGTAAGGGTGAAGCCAAGGAACATGGATCATCCAAAGAAAGCTGTGGAAGTTAAGACCCCTGAAAGTTCTGTAGGGGTGGAATCACTCAATTCTGAGCTTGCATCCAGATTGCTTCAGATGCTGAGCAGAGAACTTCAGGACTTAATGTTTGCCCTGCTAGATTTTGGACTTGCTTTGGTTCCAATACTTTGTATTCCCCTGTTTGTAACTTTTGGAATGGTAATATTTATCTTGTGCCTTTATATATTGTAAGTGTTTAACCTCATTTTCATTTGTACAGGGAGTTACAGTGAAGAGTTTTCTGTAGATCTTGGAGGAGATTTGGAACTTGGACTTTTCAACAGTGCTGAAACTGTTAGGATTTTGGCAACTCTAGGAGATGGACTAAATGTCTTTTATAGTAAGGATATACATGAGTCCTTGGGGTCCAGGGGTGTAATGTATTGGGTGATACTACGTACGCACAAGCCCTCATATAATTTTCATGAGAATGAATCTGGCGTTCCTGATTGGTTTGTTGTCTAGCACTGGGATTGGTGATGTGAGTGCTGCACCCACCCAGGGGTGGAGCTGACATAGAGTGTAAGGGCAAAAGGGACACGGGTCTTTCTCTCTTGCTCTTCCACCCTGTCTTGCCAGCACACCTTGATGTTTTGTGGATGTCATGAATGGCTGCCCTACCACAAATGGCTGTCCTGCCACGTCATGCTGCATTGGAGCCAACTAAGCATGTACTGAAACTCCAGAGAAACTGTAAGAATAAATCTTTCCTTCCCTAATTTTGGGCATCAGGTATTTTGACTCAGCAATGAGTGAAAAGTAACTAAGACACCAAATATGGGAGCACCCAACTATGTAAAACAAATCTTAATAGACATGAAAAATCAAATAAACAATAATACAGTTATAACAGGGGACCTTACCACCCTACTGTCACAAAGAGACAGATCAACCAAATAAAAAGTCAGCAAAAAAAGTAACAGAACTGTATCAAACTTGTGAACAAATGAACCTAGTAGATGTGTACCAAGTGCTCGACCCATCAACATCAGAATACACATTCTTCTCAGCTGCACATGGGTCATTCTCTAAAATAGATCATATACTAGCCCACAGAACACGCTTATGTAAATGCAAAGGAATTGACTTAATTCCATGTATATTATCTGACCGTAGTGCAATAATATTGGAAATTAATGACAAAAACCCCACAAGAACCCCTTAAACACATGGAAATTAAATAATACTCTCATAAACAATCAATGGGTCACAGAAGAAATTAAAGAAGAAATTAAACAATACCAACAATCAAGTGAAAATGCAAATACAAGTTACCAGAACCTGTGGGACACAATGAAAACAGCCCTCAGAGGGAAATTTGTATCACTAAACTCCCACATCAGAAAAATGGTAAGATCATACATAAACAACCTAATCATGTACCTCAAACTTCTAGAAAAAGAAGAGCAAGACAAGTCCAAAACCCAAAGAAGGGAGAAAATTATAAAGATCAGAGCAGAAATTAATACAATTGAAACTAAGAAAATAATACAAAGAATTAATTAATCAAAGAATTGGTTCTTTGAAAGAATAAATCAAATTGATAAGCCCCTAGCCAACCTTATCAAAAAGAGGAAAGAAAAAATTTAGATCCATGCAATAAGAAATGAAAAGGGTGAAATCATTATAAACCCTGAGGAAATACAGAAGATCATCAACACCTATTTTGAAAATCTTTACTCACATAGATTTGATAACACAGAGGAAATGGAGAGATTCCTGGAAACCTATGAATTACCAAACCTGAATCAAAAAGATGTAAAACTGATGAATAACCCAATTTCAGCTAATAAAATTGAAAATGTAATTAGAACCTTACCGAAAGAGAGAAGCCCAGGTCCTGAGGGATTCACTGCTGAATTCCACAAGAAATTTAGTGAAGACTTAATGGCAACACTCCTCAAACTCCTCAATGAAATTGAAAGGGAAGCAAGTCTCCCTAACTCATTCGTAGAAGCAAGTGCTACCCTAATACCAAAACCAGAGAAAGACCCAACCAAAGAAGAATATTACAGGCCAATCTCCCTAATGAACATAGATACAAAAATCCTCAATAAAATACTGGCAAATAGAATACAGCAAGGTATCAGGAAGATTATACACCATGACCAAGTGGGATTCATCCAAGGAACGCAGGGGTGGTTCAACATATGCAAATCAATAAATGTAATACACAATATCAACAGGGCCAAAGACAAGAACCACATGATCATCTCAATAGATGCAGAAAAAGTTTTCGACAAAATCCAATACCCATTCATGATAAAAACCCTACAGAAAATTGGAATAGATGGTCTCTACCTCAACCTGATAAAAGCCATTAACCATAAGCCAACAGCCAACATCTTACTAAATGGAGAAAAACTGAAAACCTTCAACCTAAAGTCAGGAACAAGACAAGGATGTCCATTATCACCACTCCTATTCAATATAGTTCTGGAAATATTAGCCAGAACAACTAGACAAGAGAAAGAAATAAAGGGAATAAGAACAGGAAAGGAAGAAGTAAAATTATCATTATTTGCAGATGATATGATACTCTACATAGAATACCCCCAAAAATCCATTGAAAGACTTCTAGATGTAATAACCAAATTCAGCAGTTTTGCTGAATACAAGATCAACAGTCAAAAATCAGCAGCACTTGTGCACACAAACAACAAACTCACTGAGAGATAAATAAGGGAAACCATACCATTCACTATAGCATCCAAAAAAATGAAATACTTAGGAATCAATCTAACAAAGGAAGTAAAAGATCTATACAGTGAAAATTACATTATTATGAAAAGGAAATCAAAGAGGATTTCAGAAAATGCAAAGATATTCCCTGTTCATGGATAGGAAGAACAAACATCATGAAAATGGCCATTCTCCCAAAATTATTATACAGATTCAATGCAATCCCAATCTAAATACTACTTGTATACCTCACAGAGCTATAAAAATCATTCCTGTAATTAATCTGGAACCAGAAGAGATCTAGAATAGCAAAGACAATTCTGGGCAACAAAGGGAAGGCAGGAGGCATCACAATCCCCAACTTGAAACCATATTACAAAACTACTGTGATAAAATCAGCATGGTACTGAAAGACAAACAGTCCTGAAGATCAGTGGAATAGATTAGAAGATACAGCCACAACTACAAACACACTCAGCCACCTCATCTTTGACAAAGGGGCCAAACATGTGCATTGGAAGAAAGACAGCCTCTTCAACAAATGGTGCTGGAAAAACTGGCTTTCCATTAGCCATAAAATAAAACTAGATTTGTGTGTATCACCATGCACTAAACTAAAGTCAAAATGGATCAAAGTTCTGAATATTAAAACAGAGAAACTAAATTTGCTGGAAGAGAAAGTAGGAAAAAGTCTTGATGATATAGGGGTAGGCAGAGAGTTCATGAACAAAAATCAAATTGCATGGGAAACACTTCCCAGAATCAACAACTGGAACCTCATCTTATTAAAAAGTTTTTGCATGTCAAAAGAAATCTCCCACACAGTAAAAAGAAAACCCACAAATTAGGAAAATATCTTAGCCAATTGTCCCTCAAACAAAGGATTTCTATCTCAAATGTATAAAGAATTTTAAAAAATCAGGCCCCTAAAATTCAAGGACCCAATCCAAAAATGGGCATCTGAGATGAATACACACTTCTCAGAGAAAGAAATACAAATGGCAAATAAATGTATGAAAACATGTTCAACATCAAAGGTCATTCAGGAAATGCAAATTATATCAACACTGACATTCCATCTCACTCTGGAAAGCATGGCCAAGATAAAAAAATCACCCAATGACAAATGCTGGAGGGGCTGTGGAGAAAAAGGAACTCTTCTGCACTGTTGGTGGGAGTGTAGACTGGTGCAACTACTGTGGAAATCAATGTAGAGTTTTCTCAAGAAGCTAGGATTAGTGATCCCATTTGACCCAGCTATCTCACTTTTGGGCATTTTCCTAGAAGAATTAAAAACATCATACCACAGTGATATTTGTGCACCCATGTTTATAGCAACACCATTTATAATAGCCAAATCTTGAAAACAAATCAAGTGCCCATCAATCAAGGAATGGGTAAAAAATATGTGATATTTTTATACAATGGAATACTACTCAGCTATTAAGAAATATTGCACTGAGGGAGAAGAACAAGATGGTGGAACAGTAAGCAGCAGAGTTAACAACTTCCCTGAGAGATACCATCCAGATGCTGGA
This sequence comes from Dasyprocta punctata, assembly GCA_004363535.1. Classification (NCBI taxonomy): domain Eukaryota; kingdom Metazoa; phylum Chordata; class Mammalia; order Rodentia; family Dasyproctidae; genus Dasyprocta; species Dasyprocta punctata. The sequence goes on along the minus strand of RJWM01029883.1, from coordinate 1,003 downwards.
ATATAGCAACATGGGGAAGACAAGAAGGAAGTGGGCCCTCTGCACCCAGGAAGAATCTAAAGCAAGAATTGAAGCCCACAGAAAGAGTAAAAAGAAACACTTAAACAAAGAAAGTGGTAGCTGGTGGCACCTCTGCTTGGAGCCGGACCCACTGTGTGGAACCTGGGGACACACAATCAAGGTGCCATGGTGGCAGTGACCCTGAAGGCCTCTTCTGAGAGGGGCAGCATTGGAGGAGAGTGGCAGTGGACAGGGGGAGCAGACCTGGAAAACTGAACTGGCTCACAGTGAGTGTACAGTGGTCTTCACCATCCTGCAAGAGAAAGATTGGCTGGGAGCCATTGTGTAGTTGGGCTGGGGACTCCCAGTTGGGCGCAGTCCCGTGGAGGTTGCTCAGGCTGAGCCCTGCCCCCTACACGCATCACGGGGGCCTCCTTGGAGGGTCCCTGTGGGTGACCGGCTCTTTCTGGAGACAGCAGCTCCACATGCGCTCCAGGGGTGGTGGTGGAGAGTGTGTGGGTGACTGGCCCAGGTTTGTGGGCGATGGCCCTACCCCTGCCACACTGTACCAGCCATCAAGGAGCCAAGGCAGGCTGGGGAAAGGCAGCAGATAGCACTGTAACAACGCCCCCAGTGGCAACCTTCAGTTATCCATAATCAGCACTGGCTAGAAGAACCAATCTCACTTCAGAGAAATTGTGACCAACGTGAGGAATGCCTGGGTCCCCAGTACCAATTTGCCCAGAAGAACCCAGGAATATGTCAAGACAAAGTTGCAAAAGGCAGTCTCTGGCCTCCAATCCAAACAGAGCAAGTCCAGGAGATGCAAATGCAGAAGAGATCGGGAGTCCCACAACTGAAGTTTCTGAGGTGATGGCAACTGAAGTAAAGAAACAACTTCAAGAGGCTATAAAAGAAATTAGAACAGAAATACTAACTCAACTAAAAGAAGAAATGAAAAACATAATAAAAGAACTGCTAGGCAACTCTAAAGGAGACATAG
>RJWM01029882.1:0-23982 GCA_004363535.1 Dasyprocta punctata | reverse complement strand
AGACCCTGTCTCAAAATCTAAATAGTAAAAAGGGCTGTGGATGTAACTCAGTATAAAGGCCCTGGGTTCGATCCCAGTAGCAAAAAAAACCCAACAAACTAACATGCTACGTAATACTGGTAACATTTTTAAAGCGTTTGACTTTTGAATGTTTCCTGTGAGCCAGTTTACACTCTTTCTAATCTGCACAAGGTCGATATCATTCTTTTACCATGATGCAAATTCATATTCACAAATCTGATTAATACAGTATGAAACAGTGACATTGGATTTAATCATTCCCCTGTGGCCCCAGCGTGTCTTTCCTTCTTGCCTGTGCCCTTTGCAATGTGCTTCCCTGAGCAAAGCACGGACCATGTACCTCTGTGGCATTAGGACCTAAGAATAGAATTTGAGCCTGGCCTCAGGTGCCAATGACCCAATACTGAAAGTTAGAATTGTGACTAAAATCTTAAGTGAAAAATACAGAATTAAGTACTTATATTCTGTTAGAAAAATAGTCCTTAAATTGTCTTTTGAGGAGGTTTTATTATAGAATTTAGGTACCACTGTGGCTCTTCGTTTCTGTGTATGCTTTCTTTTTGCTTCTTTTTTTTAAAATTGACCATTTACTATATTCCCCTTAATGTACAGAGAGAAAAATAACTTAAACTCATCCTCAAAATGAGGTGTGCTTTAAAACTGATATTCTAGAAAAACAGTAAAACCTAGTCATTTACAATACCAGAACATTTCTGAGTAGCATATGCCTTTTACTTTGGATTTTTTTCATCGGAGTATTGTTTTGTTATCATAAAAATGGAATAGAACAGTTTTTTTAGAGTGGACATCTGCTACCTTTGTCACTTTTAATATGAAGGGTTTTGTTGTGGTGGTGGTGTTTGTTTGGAGACAGTCTCATTGTGTACTTCAGACTGACCTTGAACTCACTGTGTAGCCTAAACTTGTCTCAGATTTACAGGGATCCTCGCCTCGGTCTTCCCAGTGCTGGGATTACAGATATGCGCCACCACATCTTGCCTTTATTTATCATTTTCAAAGATATAATTACCAGAATTTTTTTTATAAGTCTGTCATAGTTACTTTCCTCAGGTACAAAATACCTGACATCCAAAGTTAAAGGAGGAAGGGTTTATTTTATAGTTCACAGTTTGTAAAGGTTTCAGTCTGTAGTCACCTGGTTCCAGAGCAGGGTGGCATGGCTCCGGAGGGCATCACAGAGGAGAAACAGTTCATGGTGTGGCAGGCAGAAAGCAGCAAAGGTATAAGCCTCCCTTTCTCTTTTATCCCATCCAGGCTACAAGCCTTTTGGTGGTGCCACCCACACCCAGCATGGCCTTTTTCATTATCCACACCCAGACCTATGCCAAACCAATGAGTGGACTAAGTGATCACACACCCTTAATCCATATTCACAAACCTATGATCCAGCTGCCTCTGAAAAGCCCCATCGATAAGCACATGAAGGTTTAGGGGGAGTATCTAGATATGAGCCATAATTAGTCTGCTCCCATCTCTGAAAAGCTAGCTTTAAAAAAAAAAAATCCACTGTACAAAAAATAAAGTATGTAGACATGTGAATTTTTTTTAAAAGTGGAAGAGATGATTATGTACAGCTTTTTTGCATAAAAGAGACTATAAAGTTATTCACCAAATATCAGTGATTTTTCTTTGGATGGTGGGATTTCAGATGAGGGTCAGATGGTTTTTTATGTGTATAGTATTTTAACTCTTCTATCATGTGTTTCCTTATTTGCAAGGAACAGCTTCTAGTTTTTCTCCTGTTATGCTCTGGTGACCACCTAAATACCTTTACTTTCACACACTTAAGATCATGTAAGAGGATGGTTCCCCAGACTGTTCAATAGAGTATACATTAGTTTTGGTAAAGATAAGGTTTTATGCTGTGTCAGGAGTTGGCAAACTATGGTCCCACCATGTGTTTTCCCACAGCCTAGGAGCTAAGAATGAATTTTGTATTTTTAAATGGTTAAGAAAATCATCATCATACTTTTTATTTATTTTTTCCAGATCATTTTATTTGTACATGTGTATAGTGCACAATGTTTGTTTCTTATGACTAACATGTACACCACACATCCTAATTCCTTATTGCATCTCCTTGGTCTTTTTTCTTCCCCCCATCCATCTCTTGATCTTCTTTTTTTTTTTTTAATCTCCTTTCGGATACATGTTTGCAGTATATAATGTTTACGTTTTTTGTATGGAGTTGGTACATGTACATAACACATCTTAATTCCATTTTTTAAAAAATTTTATTGATGCATTTTAGGTATACATAATGATAATTCATATGGAATGTGTACCTTCATTTCTTTTTTTAATCCCCTTCCCTCCCTACTCCCTCCATCTTTTGATCTCCTTGCCCTTTGATCTCCCTACTTTCTGTTACCTTTTACTTAACTCCACATACTTTCAGTTTCTCGTTTAAGAGAAACCTTGCAATACTGAGGCCTGTGTGTTGGATTTGTTACACTTAATGTTATGATCTCAAAGGTACATCCATATTCCTACGAATGCCTCAAAATTTTCTTTATGACAGAGTAGTACTCCTGTGTGTAGATTCAACATTTTCTTTATCCATTCATCTGTTGAGGGACATATATACAGACTGGTTCCAAGATTTAGCTATTATGAATTGTACTGCTATAAACATAGGTATGCATGTATCACTGTAATATGTTTTTAACTGTATGTATATTTAAATGGTTTTGCTTGTTTAAAGAGTAAATTTATTAATAATGGGCACATTCTGACATTCTTTCTCCAAGTAGTATAGTTTTTTAGATTCATGTGTATTGCTGCAAATAGTATAGTTTATTGTTTCTGCTATATAGTATTCCATTATGAACATATACCAGTTGACTAAATGTTCCCTTCATTGTTCCCATGTTTCCTCAGCTGCACCATTTCAAAAACTAACACTCTCTAAGCCCCTTTCTGCCATCTCTGTTATTTTTCCTATCTCTGCAATAGCATTTCTGTCTACCTATGTGCTCAAGCCAGAAACTTGTTCAAGATGTCATTTTTAAAACTCCCTCTTCCTCAGTCCATATTTCTACTCGGTATCAATCCTGCAAATTTGACTTTGAAACATCTCGTATTGATCTTTCACCACCGAAAGTGAGCTCTTATCTGGACTTCTGCAATGGTCTTCAATGCAGTATAAACATCTATTTTTGTTCTCTTACCATGGATTATAAGAGCTGCCTGTGGAACTTCATATGGGCACTCTTCCACTTACTTGCTAGACCCTGTTAACCCAGCCATTGTTCACGCCCTGTGGTTTCTTGCTTCACGACATTTGCAAGTTCTGTTCTTTCTCTTTTCCTATAGAACACTGTTGTAACTAATTTCTACTCATTCTTCAAGACAAAATTTTGAAGTATCACCTCAGAGAATTCAGACTCCAAACTAGTTCGTCTTTCTGTTATTGTTAGGACTGTATACTACTCACTTTTGGCATTATTATAAATTTTAAATGGTTGTTGAGAATACAACAGTCCTTATTTGTGTCTGGTGTAGCCCAGACCAGTGGTCTGCTAAGTCTAATAAAACAAGAAACTATAAAAAGGTATGTATAATTGTGTTTGTCAGTCCTTTGAGTAACAAGCCAAGGCCTTTTCTTCACAAAGAGCTCCACTAGTTCCAGATCCAGATTGTCAGTGCTGCAGAAACCGTACCCATAGTTTATCACTTAAGATTCCAGTTAGGGCTTTTTAGGTAGAACAAGAGTTTCAGGCCAGGGGTTTAGTTCAGTGACACAAGTGCCTGCTTGGCAAGTGCAAGGTCATGAGTTCAATCCCTGGTACCAAAAAAAAAAAAGAATTTAAAGTGTTCTGATGCATTCTGAATTTAGAATCCTTATAGATCTCTGTCATGTTTTCTCATTTCTTTCAACTATTTTCACTAATATTTCAAAGTCATTCAACTTAATCAGATTCCCAAGCCTTCATTTATCATGTTAATTAACATTTGATTAAATCAAATAATTATGGCATAAACAGTTTGGAACTTAATGAAAATATAGCTCAACCAGCAGGAAGAGAAGTATCTGGGTATATTAGATTGACAGGCTCTGCATTTTTGTGAGTGCACAATTACACGAACTATCTACTGTATTCATATATTACATACATTATATAACTTTCAGGTTGAGTTATATGACCATTTTTTTGCTCACCAAATGGCTATTTTGTGTAGTTCTTACTTTATATTGTTGAACCTATTAAGTCGCAGTATTAAGGATAAATATCCATCCAACTGGATAAACAGAAAATTACAATATAGTTTATAAATCATTGAAATTAAATAATATTTGAAAAAGATTATTCTCAGATCCTTTGAAAAGGATATAGCTATGATGACTATGAATTCCTTGAGTTTTGGGTTGTCTAAATATTACTAATACTGTGTTTTTTCCAAATAGTGAAATGGCACCAAAATACCAATTAATACATGAGTCTCCTAAATTGCCTTTTGTACCTGAGTTTGACACTAACATACTTTATATTGGGAAGATAATATCATGGTTAGGTAGTGTGAGTAGACTAAACAGTAGTGGGAACATTTAAATTGGGTCATAATCTTCCTTTTAATCTGCTCTGCCATCCAGTGTTATCTTTAAAAAAATTGGTGAGTTTCTCATAAAACTTGATTAAATTTTATTAAAATAAACTCCCAGGAACTATGACTTGTTTTGTGGAAATTTTGTGATAGATAGTACTTGGCATTAAGAGGGCCACTGGCTGTACTCTCTTTTTTCTATTTTTTTATATGTAAATTATTGTAATGGAATTTAACCTGATTTTCATCAATTCTGTTTTATAGCTTATCCTGACAAACACAAACCTTGAACAAAAACCATCTAACTTACAAAAGCATTATAAACCTAATTTCAAATTATGATTCCTTGGGGGAAGGAATAAAATTTTAGAAAATCAGTTAGTTTTAAGGATAGTTAAGCATGTATAAAAATGCAAAAGATTAGCTGAATGGTGGCACACACCTGTGAGGCCAGCACTCCCAGGCTGAGGCAGAAGGATTGCAATTTCAAGGCCAGCCTGTGCAGTTTAGTGAGACCCTGTTTCAAAATACAAACAAAAAGGGCTGGGGATGAAGCTCACTGTGAAGGCTTTGGGTTCAATTCCCAGTACTAGGGTAGAGGGGGGACAGGAAAGATTGTATGAATAATGAACTCTAGAATTAATACAGTTGAAATTAAACACTTTTTTAGCTCTGTGTGTATTACTATATAAAGTAGTAAAGTTGTAATTTAGATCTCAAAGGATTTCAGCTCTGTCCTCAGATACATTTCTAAAAACTTTAACAAAAGGACCTCAAATCTCGCATTTGTAATGTTAAAGTTAAATGTCTTCTTGGTTCTTAAGTGACTTACTCTATGGATACATGTTAGTATTTTTTCACCAGTGTTACAATGCCCACATCTTATTCCTATGTCAAGAAAAGCCCACTTTGTTTCCCCAAGAAATGTGGAAGCATAACAGCCTTTCTTTAAATTATTTTGTCACAATGTAATCTGGTAACATTCTCCAGATTAGGAATAGAGAACTCAAATTTCATGGTGTATCTGTGAAACCAAACCAAGGGTTCAGTGTTACAGACTGCCCTTGGTGTCCTGGTAAGTACAGATGTCTTCTGTGTGTCCTACTTGTTGCTATAAAATGAGTGCTTTTAGATTTGGCCACTTCCTAAGCCAGTCGCTTTTGAGGTATAATTTACTTGTCAGAAAAATATCTTCAGTCTATAAACAGAGAAGAGAAACTTTTAGATATCCTGACCATGGTTTATCTACTGTCTAGAGTGGGATATATAGTTTATTGTCTTACATATTGTAGGTAAGGGTCAGTAAACTTTTTCTGAAAAGAACCAGATAGGAAATATTTTAGGCTTTGCAGCTGTTAAATGTTCTTTGTGTGTGGGCGTGTGTGGGTGAGATGTTTATTTGGTTTTAAACATGCAAAAAAAAAAAAGAAAAAAAAAAAAAAAGAACAAAACCCGGCAGTGTTTTAGCTGGGTTTGCATAAAAACTGACCATGGATCAGATTCGTCCCTCAGACTGTAGTTTGCTGACTCCAGCTCCAGTAGAAATACAGTCTGAACTGCAAACAGATGTACTTTAAAATTCTCTATAGCCACATTTAAAAGTAAAAGGAAGGAAGTGAAATTAATCGTAACAATATATTTAAGCAATTATATTCAAGCTATTACCACTTCAGTATGTGATGTACACCACAATTCTACAATCAGTAGTCATGTACTGCTCAGTACTACACTGGACCAGAGCTATTCAAAGTGTGGCCCGTGAACTGGTGCCAGTTCCACAGAAGCTAAGGGCAGGAATAGTTGAGAATCTGTATTAGGCTCCCACATCTTCTCCTTCTTTACCCTGAGCAGCCAGGAGACCAGTGTTCCTCTAATTTGAATAAAACTAGAGTGGGGAAAAATTTAATCAGAGAGGTTGAGTCATAGCTGAAGTTGAGATGTCCTTTGAAAATAAGAATATCTTTTGAAAAGCAAAGAATAAGTGAAAGTCTGGGCATCAAAGATAAAACTTCATCATTCCCTTTCCTCTGTTCTCTCCATGTGGGAGTCAAGTGTATGTTACCTAGACCTTTTCATGTGGGGATAATTTACCAGCCACAAGGCAAGCTGACTTTAGAGGATCCCCTGGTATAAAAACTAACATTGCTTCATCGCCTTGTAGTAAAGTCCACCAGTTGACAAGCCCCAACCATGCAGAGCGTCTGGTGGGCATTGTAGTGCTGATGGGCAGCCGGGGAATCAGAGGGAAAGCCTCCAAAATGAAAAGAGGCCTGTGTACTTGAGGAAAAATGGTGCTGAGAAGAAACAAATACTTAAGGATTGTTTTTAAAAAAAAAGGATGAAAAATATTTTAAAAGTTTGCACCCTCAGAGAAATAAAATGTCTAAGATATTAGAATAGGATGCTATTTAAATTACATTCAAGGAGGAGTCGGAGATACAGCTCAGTGGCACAACACCTGCCTGGCAAGTGCAAGGTCGTGAGTTTGATCCCTGGTACCAAAAGCAAAACAAAAAAAGTACATTCAAGGGCTGGAGATACAGTTCAGTGGCCCAGCACCTGCCTGGCAAGCATGAGTTCGTAAGTTTGATTATTCCCGGTACCAGGAAGAAAAAGAAAAAAAAAACAAAACATTCAGAGAACAAAAGAACAGGAAAGCAGTTGTGAAAATTAAAATTGTGATAGGAAAAATTGTAATAGCAATAAAAATGTTGGAAATTCAAGCTAAAGAAATCTACCAGAAAGTACCAAAGAAGAGAAGTGCAAAATGGGAAGAAAATAAAAGATAATCAGATGAGCAATGAAAGAGGTGTAGTGTCTCAGGAAAATGACTTTGAAAAGGGAAGGAAGAGGGCAGTGGGGAAGACATGGAAGGGGCATTTAGCACAGTGAATGAAGAAGACCCACATTAAGAGGAAAACCAGTTCCAATTTTTCAGAAAATCAAAGCAGATCAGATAGAGCAGACTAGAAGTTGGTGCGGTTTGAGACCTTGCAACAGACAGCTGCACTAGAAGCTATAAAGTAGTGTGATGATGGCCTTGAAATCTAGAGGGTAAGTTATTTCCAACCTAGTGTTCTATCCTGACAGAATAAAAAACTATGAGGATTAAAAAGAACATTTTTATTATAAAAGAAAGGGGAGTTGCTAGAATAGTGAGAAGGGGAAGCCACAGGACAGGGATATGTAGGCAGTGTTTGACTTTAGTGAAAGTTGTTTTAAAATTCTGTAAAAGTCTTTTGAGAAAGAATGCAGTAGACTGAACACCAAGGGAACAAAAAAGAGGCAGCAATTCTAAGAAGAACGTATGACTGTACAGGAAAGAAAAGCTGTTTGACTTCCTACAGTATTCACACAGTCATAATGATAACCATAAATATTAATTTAACCAAAACATGCCTTTTGACTGCTTCCGTGTTTTGAAATCAATAATGTCTTAAACCAAAAAAACTAATGGATGACAATGAGTATGTCATCTAGAAAAAAAGGAAATTACTAGCAAAAATAACTAAAACAATTTAATTTTCTGGAATCCCAGAGAATGGAAATCAAGGATTGAAAGAGAATAGTGGATAATGCTATTTTTTCTTGGATGCCCTGCAGTAGTATTTGACTTTTAAACTATATATGGATCAGGTAAAAATAAAATTTTTAAAGAAATTCGGATAGAAAGGAACTAGGATATTAGAAGAGTACTGTACATGTACAAATATGATGGAGTCACCAAGAATGTAGTTGGAATTAGGATATATATTACAGGATTATAAGCAAGGAACTCAAATCTTAGTTTATCAAGAATAAATGATAACAAAATATTTGGAGTTCAGATGTGTGGTGAATTAATTAATAGTCACCTTGGAACACCCAGCTGAACTGAGTCAATGTGGTTTTTGGTGTGGAAGACCCACCCACCTGAGGATTGTTGCCAACAGCGTGAAAGAAGAACTGGAAAGGAAGATGGCATGCTGTTGCTGGAGAAACTTACCACACTGGTTTTCCTGATACGAACTCAATTGTTCTCCTCATTGGAGGAACTTGGGTCCTCGCTGTCGCTGAGGTTGGCTTCTGTTCTCTTCAGGGAAGCTCTGGTCCTTACTTTGAAAATAGGTTCTGGCTTCAGTGCAGATCCCTCAGCCTGCCAGCACAGATCCTTCATCCCACTGGCACAGACTTTGTAGCTTCCACCACTGACCTTTGGGCCTTCCCAGTGCAGATCCTTAATACAGACTTGCATGAGACATGGTTGTGGACTTTAGGCCTCCAGCTGGACTCGTGGAAGACATTGCCATGGGCTCTAGGTCTTCAGCTGGATGCATGCAGGGCATTGCCATGGGATCCAGGCCCTCAGCTGGATTCTTTGGGCCTCTAGCAAGTGGACAGATCTCTTACACTCTTCTGTTTGACTTTTTGGGTGAATATTATAAAATAATCCTATAAATTATGTGTCCTGTATTAAGTCCATTCCCTTGAAAAACCCTGACTACAACAAAATGTAAACTTCAGAACTTACAAAAGAACATTTTTGCAGGAGGGAGAAAGCTAATATTCTAAGAGCTTAATGAAATTTAATAGTTGCACGTAATACATTTTTATTAAAACACATTCTGTCTGGGCTTGGTGGCGCACGCTTTTGATCCCAGCACTCGGGAGGCTGAGGTAGGTGGAGCGTTGTGAGTTTGAGGCCGGCTTGGGCTACAATGTGAGCAAGGCCAGCCTGAACTACATAGTGCGACCCTGCCTCGAAAAAAATAGGGCCAGGAGTTTGGCTCAGTGACTTAAGCTCCTGCTTGGCAGGTGCGAGATTGTGAGTTCGATTCCTGGTACCGACAAAAAATAAAACATATTCAGACTTCTCATGTGTCCAGTACTATGCCTTTAATAAAGAATAAATCTTCTGAAAGTACCTTTCATGATGTCATAGACGTAAATTCTCTGTTGGTACTGTCATTAGTTGAGGAACGTTGTTAATCCAGGAGCCCTGTCTCTGAGAAACTAATGGGAAGATATACAAGCAGTGATCAAAATATAAATTATTTAATTTTTAAAAAATATATTACAGTAAAAAACACACTGGTATTGATCCCCTTCAAAATATTCCACCTCACTCCCAACACAGTTATGCCTTCATTCTTGCCATTTCTGAAGCAGTCCTAGAAGTCCTCTATCATGTCTTTACATGGTGTGATTTTAAAAAATTGTTTAAAAAAAAATATATAGTGAATGCTGCTGCCAGTTGCCATCTGTTGGATTGGCAGGCTTGTAAAAACATGGTGTCCTCATCCATCTTATTCATCGAATGTGACATATGTGACTTTTGGCTTTTCTCCAAAGCCAAATGATCATGTCAGTGTTTTCAGTCAGTTCAGGACATCAAGGCAGCTATGACAGCACAACTGAAGACAGTCACAATGAGGACTTCCAGAACTGCTTCAGAAATGGCAAGAATGATGGAATAAGTGTGTTCAAAGGGAGAGGGACAATTTGAGGGGAATTAATGGCAGTGTCTTTTACTGTGTAATAAAATTCTTACAATTTAAAACATTCACTGAGATTTTTTAGTCATACCTCATGTAGTTCATTTTAAGGAAAGCTTATTCTGAATTCTCAACTTTTGTCACTGTCTTGAGAATGTAGTTGGTTTTTTTGTGTGTGTTTTTGTCAGTACCGGGGATGAACTCACAGCCTCGCGCCTGCCAAGCAGGCACTTAAGCCACTGAGCCAAACTCCCAGTCCTATTTTTTTCGAGGCAGGGTAGCACTATGTAGTTCAGGCCAGCCTTGTTCACATTGTAGCCCAAGCCAGCCTAGAACTCACAACGCTCCACGTACCTCAGCCTCCCGAGTGCTGGGATTAAAGGCGTGCTCCACCACGCCCGGTTTTGAGAATGTATTTGTAACAGAGAATTAGTCAAAATTGTATGGGTATCTGCTCTGAAGACTCACCACTGTAAGAAAACAGTGATTTTCCATCACTGATCTTAAATTGTGGCGTATAGGAACAAAAAAATTCTGAAAAATGTTAAAAGTACCATATTCATTAAATGATGAGGTAGACAGTTTTTTAAAAAGGTTCTCTGCCAGGAGTTATGCTGCATTCCTGTAATCCCACCACTCGAGGTTCATCATTCCAGAGCAGCCTAGACTACAGATAGGGAGGGAGGGAGGAAGGAGGAAAGTGAGTGTGTGTGTTCCTTAAAAGTTTCTCCACTATCATGATGTCACAAGTTGAATTTTAAGTTTAGGCTTTCTGTTTCTACTTTGAATGAGACGGTATGCCTATTGATACAGTCTTATTTAAAGAATTTTTTAGTAAAGTACTGTAGAATGCTTTTGATTTTTTTCTTTTAAACAGCAAGAATGAAGATGCCAAATTGCATTGCTTTTTGCTTTTGTTTTGCTAATTAGTATCATAGCTTTTATTTCCCCTAATATTCTAGTTTCAATCTTCCAGGATTAACAGTTGGAAAGTTTAAAGGCACCTTTCCATTTAAACCTAAATGTGATATTCTTTGTTTTCCTCCCAGTTTCTTGGCCATTCAGACCACTTCTTCAAAACCATGGATAAAATTTGATATGATGTAATGAGGAGGGAAGATACAGGGTTTTAACCTGTTAACTCGAGAATACTGGGGAAGGAGTTGATAAGTGAAATTGGGAATATTACTCTTTGGGTGTTGAACTAATTTTAGTATATAACACAGATATCCTAATCATTACAGCTTTGGAGAAGTTGAATACAATTGTGTCAACAGTATATATTTTTCCTCTGAAATAACTTGAGACAGTATTTCGTTTACTCAAAGTAAGTAAACAAAAATCAGTATTTTGAAATGAACTTGATCACTGGGAAAAAGAAACTAGAGTTGAATTGAGGGATTCTTTCCTTTCACCTGAGTTTTGAGTATTGTTTCTGAAAGGAAATGAAAAGTGAGAACCGTTTGGGTCATTGTCACTAACAGGGCCTGGTGACTTTATTACTACCAAACAGAGTGCTTGCTGCACCACTTGAGCAGTCACATTCCTATTCGTCACTGAAATTCCCAGTGAGAAGGGGAGAGAGCCACCACTGCCTTTTTTCTTTACTTGGCCATTTTGATTAATTTTTCTCCTTTTTCTATTTCATCTCTAGATCTTATAATCAATGGATAAAGTGGGGAAAATGTGGAATACCTTCAAATACAGATGTCAAAATCTTTTCAGTCATGAGGGAGGAAGCCATAGTGAAAATGTGGACATGAACTCCAACAGATGCTTGTCTATCAAAGAGAAAAACATCAGTCTGGGAGACTCCGCTCCTCAGCAACAAAGCAGTTCCTTAAGAGAAAATGTTGCCTTACAGCTTGGATTAAGTCCTTCAAAGAATTCTTCAAGAAGAAACCAAAACTGTGCTACCGAAATCCCTCAAATTGTTGAAATAAGCATTGAGAAAGATAACGATTTATGTGTTACCCCAGGAACAAGACTCACACGAAGAGATTCCTACTCTCGACATGCCCCATGGGGTGGGAAGAAAAAGCATTCCTGTTCCACAAAGACCCAGAGTTCTTTGGATACTGATAAAAAGTTTGGCAGAACTCGAAGTGGACTGCAAAGACGAGAGAGGCGCTATGGTGTGAGCTCAGTGCACGACATGGACAGTGTTTCCAGCAGAACCATTGGGAGCCGCTCTTTGCGACAGAGGCTGCAGGACACTGTGGGCTTGTGTTTTCCCGTGAGAGCTTACAGCAGGCAGTCGAAGCCCCTCTTTTCCAATAAAAGAAAAATACATCTTTCTGAATTAATGCTTGAGAAATGCCCTTTTCCTGCTGGCTCAGATTTAGCCCAAAAATGGCACTTGATTAAACAGCATACAGCTCCCGTGAGCCCACATTCAACCTTTTTTGATGCATTTGATCCGTCCTTAGTTTCTACAGAAGATGAAGAAGATAGACTTAGAGAAAGAAGACGACTGAGTATTGAAGAAGGGGTAGATCCCCCTCCCAACGCACAAATACATACATTTGAAGCTACTGCACAGGTCAATCCCTTATATAAACTGGGACCAAAGTTAGCTCCTGGAATGACGGAAATGAGTGGGGATAGTTCTGCAGTTCCACAAGCTACTTGTGACTCAGAAGAGGACACAACCACCCTGTGTTTGCAGTCACGGAGGCAGAAGCAGCGCCAGGTGTCTGGAGACAGCCATGCCCATGTTAGCAGACAGGGAGCTTGGAAAGTCCATACACAGATTGATTACATACACTGCCTGGTGCCAGATTTGCTGCAGATTACAGGGAATCCCTGTTACTGGGGAGTGATGGATCGATATGAAGCAGAAGCCCTTCTGGAGGGGAAACCTGAAGGGACATTTTTGCTCAGGGACTCTGCACAAGAGGACTACCTCTTCTCTGTGAGCTTCCGCCGCTACAACAGATCTCTGCACGCCCGAATTGAACAGTGGAATCACAACTTCAGTTTTGATGCCCATGACCCATGTGTGTTTCACTCTTCCACTGTAACAGGACTTTTAGAACATTATAAAGACCCCAGTTCTTGCATGTTTTTTGAACCATTGCTTACTATCTCTCTGAATAGGACTTTTCCTTTTAGCCTGCAGTACATCTGCCGTGCAGTCATCTGCAGGTGCACTACATACGATGGAATTGATGGGCTCCCTCTACCATCAATCTTACAGGATTTTTTAAAAGAGTATCATTATAAACAAAAGGTTAGGGTTCGCTGGTTAGAACGAGAACCAGTTAAGGCAAAGTAAACTCTTCTGTCCCCAAAGGGCATTAACTAGCCTTGCTTTCATGTGCATCAGTACACTTCTCAGAAGCACAGTAGCAGTGCTAGGTTTTCTCATACAGTCTGTTAAGTTTAGTTATTAGTCTCTGTCAGATGCAGTCTGCTGTTACTTACTCAGACAAACATGGTGCCTATTGAAACAACAGGATAGAGCTGCAGGTGTTTAATGAAGATAGGAAGAACATTTGCTAACAGTTTGATTTTTAACGGCTATAGTAATTGAGTGAGGCAACTGGGGCATTTGCTATGAAGAATTCTATTTCTTACTAAAGAACAAATTATTAGTATTGGATGAGTATTCCAACGGTGTGACTAATGTTTGAAATTATTTTTTCTAAGAATTTTTCTATGACCTTCCAAAAGTTAGTGATGTTTGTAGTTATTATAAATCCAAGCTTTGGAAGTCCAAAAAATAAAAGACTGCCTTCCTTTTAGGAAAAAAAAAAGAATGCAACTTTCTGGCCACAAGGGCATAGTGCAGTTCACTTAAGTGTTGATATAGTTTATAGTCAGTCTCCTTTTCTCTTCTTCGGAAGGTACTGTTAAGTAAACCAAGTTTTCTAATAGTCATTCTTAAAATTTCAGACTTACAAAGTTAGTAGTAGAATTTTATTTAAAGGTCCTAGGTATCAGTTTTTTTCAATGAGTGCTTTAACTTAAAACAGGCATTTGGATAGCTGCTGCAATTGTAGTATTGTGTGTGATTTTTTTTTATGTTGACATGTGCAGTCTAAACATTGTTTCGTTAAATTGGATCATTTCCTGTGTCCAAAATGAGTTTATGAACCATGAAGAAAATGAGACTAGAAATTGCCCCAACAAATCTGATAGTAGTAACTACAGTGGTTGCTGATGTTGAGATCATTGTTAAACTATAATTAATAATTTGGATGGCAGTATTTATCTCTTCGTTGTAAATTCTTATAGCAGAATTGTTTAAGTATAATTTATAGAACTTCAGTGCAGTTAATTCTTCATGGAAAAACCTGAAACCTAAATTGCAGATTTAAAAGGTACTGTACAACCATTGTATCTGTAAATAACTTTACTTAGCACCTTTTTGTCACTTAGAATAGTATGTAATACAACTTGAGTGAGCGCTTTGGGAAGTATTACCAAGTTCTAGTGTTTGCTTAGTATTGAACTGAATTTTCAGTTCTGTCCTAGACATTTGCACTACAGTAGCCTAATCCATTCTTGTGTCCTTTTGTTAATGTGCTCTGTACCACTGGTGAGTGTCCTTAGTTTCCTTACCAGTTGCTACAGAAGGTCATTTTATATCCCTCTGGCTATTGCCAAGGCTACAAAAGAGAAAAGCTATATTTGTATGCAACACTAACTCTTTAACTGCTAATGTATGTTTCTGCTTGCTGTGCCTTGTTATGGCTGCTTTTTTTTGTGCTAATAAAGTATGTTTGGTGTTCTCCTTGTATATCTGCTGTTTTATACGTTTACCAACAGTTTCTCCTGTACATAGAATGATTTGGGATTTTAAATAAGCATTATCTGACAGCCTACTATATTTAATGCAGATTTACCTACAGTCTAATATTGACTTACCAGAATAAGCTAATTAAATTTACTGCTTTTTTAATAATCACATACACCGTGGAACAGTATAGTTACTGAAAATTACTGTACAGTTTGTGTTACAACAGAAAATTCAGAGACATGATTAAACAGTATTGACTTCTCTGCTTGTAAGTGAAAGATTGAAGCTATCAGTGATGCAGTAAGTGATTATTTATAGCATCCAACTACATTAGAAAACAGGTTAAATGAAGTCTTGTGAACTAATAATGCATCAGCACTATTTATTGGCTTGGGGACCATTTTATTGATAATAAATGCCCAAAATGTAGAACTTTGTAACCAAAGATTGTCCACTTTAGTGCAAATGGGGATTGAAGGGACTTAAAATTTCTGTTATTTCTAGTCAAAGTCCCTAAAGAACATATGCCAAAGTGTTTGAGAACTTCATCCAAACCTACTTTAAAGCATTATGTGCAATTAAGTTGTTAAGACATAATTATAACGCGTAATTGTTGAGTTCGTTTTCTTGAGCTTATAATGTACCTGGAAAATAAACCTCTTGAGAGAAGAAAGTCCATACTGATTATTGGAGAAGGACTATATATGCAACCAAGATGGTGTTTTGAAGAGGTAACTTGAAACCAAGAAAGCACTTGATGTTCTCACATATCTGTAGCAAACTGATGTTCTAACTTTAGTTTTATAGATAGTATTAATGCTTTTATGTATTTCAGAACTTTCATATGTTAAATAGAAATTGTTTTAAATGTGTAACTATTTGAGTTTACGTAAGCATGTATACACTGTGCTAAAAGTCACTTATGTTTCAATTTGTGTGTAATGTTAATATGCAGCTTTTGTTTTACATTTTTTTCTTAAAATATCAGTGGCTTACATTTTGAAAAAGAAAAATCACCAGCATGAAAGTGCACCTAAGTCTGCATTCACTGTGTCTTTTATGAATCCCATTGTAGCCTGTCAACTAAATTTGTTTTTGTGGTCTGTTTGCATTTTATTACAAACCAGGAAATTATTTAGAAATTGGGACATGCTGTCATAGTGAAATAACCCAAAGAAGGGTTGTTTTCATTCATACCCATTTTCACTCATTCATTCTTCCCCTTCCTTTATTCACACCCTTTTCCCTTCCTCCCTCCCCTCCATCACCCTCTCTTTCCCTTTACTTTCCTCTGTCTCCCCATACACATATATCTGTATATTGTATATATACATGTATGCATATATTCATATATGGTGTTAACGTTACTTTGGACAATAATATGCCATCTGATATAAAATCATTTGCAGGCCTCATTCAGCAATTGTCTGGGGAATATTGTTGTACCATGCAGACTTTATTATCTGCTCTTAAAGTTTAGCTTTGCTACTGTAGTCTAATTTGTAATCTGGTTGCCATGTTGAGCTCATCAGTATTTTTTTTCACATGAATGTGCATAGCAGCTTTATTTTATTCTTTCCTGGCTAATCAGAAAAAGACAAAACAACTTGGTTTACGATTTTAAGAATCATAATTAAATTTATATTTCTTAGACAAAAAATTGAGCCCAAATCATTTTTCACAAACCAATCTGTGTTCTTACGGTCTTTTAGAAGGTTTTGTAAGATTTAGAATGACTTGAACTGCAGAAAGTGATCCTTGAGTCCCAGGCTTTATTTTGACAAAATCTGAAGCTTTTATTTGACATTTTGATCTTGTTGCTGTTCATTTTCATCCCAAAGCTTCATTTATTCCCTGACACTAAAGACTTATCTGATGAGTGTTATGGAGACTGGCCTTGACTCTGATATTTATAGCAAAGAACAAAAGTTGCTTTTGGTAGAGGTGAAGAGCCCATAAGTGAGTCAGAATCTTAGGAAAGATGGAGTATCACAGTGTGTGTTAGCAAAGGACAAATTGCACCGAGTAATCTGCTTACTCTACTCTAGCACCTGCAGTGTCACTTGGAATTTGGTAAAAATGCACACAAAGGGCCTGCTTAGGGGTGAGAAAAGTTTCCAGAGATGGTTCTACTTGGTGGGTGTGCATGAACAAACGCATGTGCAAGAGGCCCAGCTTTGTCTCTTTATTTTTGCAACCACTGATACAGAACAGACTTTTTATATGACATTTTTTTTTATTTAAGAGAAAATGAACACAGAAAAGAAAAAAAAAAGCAAAAGAGACAAACAACCAACAACAAATCTGATACGATAGCACTATAGGTTTACAAAATGAGATGGCTGGAACTTGACAGTAGTTATAACGTTGCGTATCACTACTCTCAAAGGGGTTGTTCAAATTAGCAGATACAGACACGCAAAATTGATCTAATCATATGAGTATTAACTTCTTTTTCAATAGTTAATGCATTTAGTAATATAGTCATTTTTACTATCTTATGTACACCCTTTTATAAATTTATGTCTTTTTCCTTTTCCTTTCCTCCTTTCCCCTTGGAATACCTCTTGCTGTCTTTAAAATAACTGCTCATATCATCAGGCCTAATATAATCAACAAAATAGTTCAGAATAAAGCCAATACAAAATAAAACAATGGTCACAGGAAAGAGAAACAAAAAGCTAAAGGGACCAACAAACTCCAAGCACCTCATTTTGTAAACCTATAATGTTACAGTATCGCAGAACAGACTTTTTAAATACTCTGTTCTAAGGAGATTTGAGGTAGGAGTTTTTTTCTTTTGTGTGTGTGTGTGTGTGTGTGTGTGTGTGTGTGTGTGTGTGTGGAAGTAGTTGTTGGGGGTGAGGATGTGGTGGAAAGTTTCCATTGTAACCCTGGGGCAACTGTTTTCATGCCTGGGAATCTTGATTGGGAATACTTGTCAACCATTCCTTTAACAAATGTTTACTGAAGACCCATATGCCAGTCACTGTAAAGGGTAAGAGGTGGTGTCCAAGAGAAAGCTATAGCCTTCTGGAGCTTGTTATTTGCTAGTAATAACTGCAAGGAAATACGAAATCTCAGAAACAGTAACAAAAGGCAGACTATGGTGATAGGAGAACAAGAGCATAATTTCATAGAATCCTTGGGGAATGATGAAGCCAGTTTCACCAAGATAAAAGAATTATGATTTCCAACTAAAGAGAACAATAACCCAAAGTTCTCAAAGCAGGAGCAAGTTAATAGACTGAAGGAACATGCCAGTAAGCTGAATCCAGTGAGTGTGGTGGGAAATGGTAGGTGATGAAGTCCTGGAGATTGGTAAAGACTATAAACCCAGAGTAAAGAGCTTAGATTATCTTCATGGGTAATGAGAAGCATTAGAGGGTTTTAAGTAAGGGAGTGACTTGGTCTGCTCTGTATTCCTTTGGTAGTTGGAGGACAGTAGTGAGGTAAAATAAGAAAGACTTGGCAGCCATTCAGGTGAGAGATTGTAGGAGCCTGGGCTAGCATGGTCATGGGGAGGATGTCAGGTTCAGGACTTTTTTTTTTTTTTTTTTTTGGCAAAGCTGACAGGATTTGGTGGTGAATTTGATGTGAAGAAGAGAAGGGAAATCAGTGACTACAGTTTTTGGTCTGAGCAAAAGTGATACCAGTAACTGAGATTTCAGAAAAGGAATGGGAGAACAAATTAGAAGATGTAAATCAAATCCTGCCTTGCATATGGTGAGTTTTGAATCTCATTTATCCCATTGGAGACTGTGAAGAGCCAGGTGAATGTCAGAATGAAGTTCAGGGGGGGAAATAAAATATGAGGAGTTACATGGATAATATTTAAGACCATGTGACAGGATGGCAACAGCTAGAGATTTTGCATGGGATTAAGTATACTTTCAGGGTCCCAGTCTGTCAATTCAAGTTTCTTCATTAGATTTTTTTAAAGTCCTCTCAGTTAAGGATGTGCCTTTCAAAATTTTTAAAATACTAACATCATAAACCTTACACTGAATTTGTAAATTACCCATGTCAAATTTGGTTGTTATGCTTCCCATGTCAGATTTGCTTGTGTATCTTTAGCATGAATGTTCATAGAGTAAATAGAAGCTCATTATGGAATATTTAGAAAGGACTAAAGAGTCTACTCAGGCCGTTCTGTCATTTTCTATACTACCAACACTCTGCCCCTTCCAATACCCATTTTTAAATCTTCCAGTGCTGCTATAAATACTGGATTACAGTATATTCCTTCTGTTACTCTCCATGTCTTTTTAGTAGTTGAAGGATCAAGTTTAGTAAAATACAGAGAAGGAGAATTGTAGGCTTTGAGTCACTTTTAGAGAGAGTATATTCACAGGCTTCAAATTAGGCTCTTTGCTGAGGCTACATGGATCTGTCTTAAGGTCCTGGGGCCAGTAGTTCATGATTAAATGAAGTAGAAAGGCCTGATTACTGTGGAATTTTTTTTTATGTACCTAGTTTTTGTTTTGTTTTTGTTTGTTTGTTTTCAGTAAAATTTCAGTGGAAGATGAGAACTCTGATCTCTAAAAAACTGTTGGGGCCACAAGCAACAATGTAAACATAATTTATGGTGATAGAAGTAAAAGTAATTAACTGTTTTCGTTTGTGATATGGAGAGACAGAAGTGACTCAAGCAGACAGGAAAGAGGCCTGGAAATTGCTTCATCCCAAGAATGCCTTAAGAGTTTTGTGATTTAGCAGAATACACTGGGGCACAGGGTACAAAGAAAGGGCAGGATTGAGGTGGGTGACCCCTTTAAGCACTTGAGCATGCTAGACTGAGGTGAAAGTAGATTCTTAAGGAAGTAGAAATTATGCCAGTAGCTGTAAGATAAACTATAATCAAGAGAGAATGAAATTAGAAAACCTATGAAATTCACCTAGCACAGACAGAACACTAGAATTAAACATCCTTGGGAAAGTTGCAAAAAAAAAAAAAAAAAAGCACAGGTTTAGGAAAGAAAACCAAGTGATTGCTTGCCAAGATTTATACTTACATATGTCATCATTTCTTCATGTAGCAAATCGTAAGCCAAACTGAACACCCATTTAGTTTTAAAATAAAATATACCGTCCAGGTGTGGTGTGTGTCTGTAATCCCCAGCACTCGGGAAGCTGGGGCAGGAGAAACGTTATGACTTCAAGGCCAGTCTGGGCTACAAAGTGAGTTCAAGGCTAGCCTGAATCTCATAATGAAACCTTGTCTCAAAAAGACTAAATAAATAAAATTTAAAATAAAACAATGTCTTTGAAAGGTGCATTTTAATGCAAAAAACTAATGCGGAATCAAATAGGGAAAACTTTGTTACTTCCAGCCATACTTACATAGAAAAAATAGAATTTGGTCAAATCTAAAGGAACATGAAAAAAGTTATTTGACAAAAGTATGTGAAAAGTTAGCAAAATTTAAAGAGGCAGTTACTAAATTTAACACCCTGAATGCTAATATAATTGCAGTTTTTCTCATTTCTCAACTTCTGTAAGTGAAAACTGATTTGAGATTTTTTTTAGTAGTTAGCATTACATTCAGAAATATATAGTGTCACTGACTATTGTTTCATTGTTTTTCTGAATATCCCTTTCTAACTAGAAACCCAAAGTTTTTAACAGTATACTGTAAATGTGTCATTATACTGAGTGATCTTTAACCATTTGTTTTAAAATACATAAAAGTTACTTTATAAAGATTTATCAACTAGTTTTATAAATCTTATAGGTGTCTTTGGGTATAACTAAGACAGTATTGCATTTTAATAGCATTTTAGAAATAGAGAAAATTTTGGTATAGTAGTCCCAATACTGTGAATGATAGAAATTTGTAAATTGTGTCTTGAAAATGTTGCCTTAGCAATTTCTCTCCTAACACTGATAACAACTAAAAGCTAAAATATTTTCTAGAATTTGGCTATGCTAAATTTCTTAATCCTTTGAATAGATAAGCTGAGAGTATAGCTTATTGGTGATGTAAATAAAAGAAATGTAAAGACCTACATTTGGCCCATAAACAAGTAATTTTGTCAGAATCTGGCCAATGTACCTAAAACAAAGGTAGGGGGGAAGCTACCAGGATACTTTCCTGGGCCAGCAGACAAACCGTACATAACCTGATGCACAAGGAGGATTATATGTAATATGCAAAATTTACCTTAGCTAGCTGCATCTAGTCCTCTGCTTGTCTTTGATAACTGGCTTAGACAGGTTAAGTAACTTGTCCAAGGGCAGGGAATGTCAGAGGTAGATTCAAACATGGGTCTGAGACCAGAGCCTAAGCTCTTACCTACTATACTAATTTTGTCAGCCAAATTACATTTTTTTGTTCTCTTTTAGTGTATTTCACGATGACAATAGATTTTAAATAACTGACAAAAGTGGATTCTAAGTCATTGATAAAAGGGTTAAAAGAATAAGCTGCTAGAGGCTTCCTTAATTCATAGTCTCCGTTGTGTTATTTGGGGAATACCCATGCCAATTTATCCAACTTTATCTAGTCTCCCTCTTTCTCATGGCTTTCTTGTCATTTGTCTCCCTTTTCAAATGCTCCTACACTAAATCTTTCCCACCTCAGGGACTTTGCCATGCTACCACCTCCAGAAATTGTCATCACCTCACTCTTGCTCATACCAAGACAGATTCTTATTCTTTGTACCTCTCCAGGGATACCTGATCAGATCCATTGAAGGAGATCCCCCTCGCCCAATTCTGTCACTATGCCTTGCTTTTGTCTTCTTTCTAGTTTTTATTAAAAAACTTGTAAGTATTTTATTTGGGCTTTTGAGTTTTGACTCCCTTGAAAACTGAGAACCAAGGGCATTTCTTTCTTGTTTGTTGTTTGATCCTTAGTGCCTAGGATGGTGCATAATACAGAGTAGGTATTCAATATTTGCTAAATGAATGAAGTAAAAATTCACTTGTATTTTTCTCCATTCTAGCCAAAAAGTCATGAAAACCCTACTGCCTGTGCTTCTGAAATCTAGATGTTCCACATATTTCTGTAGTCTTCCATTTATTTCTTTCATTCTATGAAAAAAGGTGGAGTTAATCTGATATAAATTATTCTTAACCCATGTTGACTCCTGAAGATTACCAGTTTCTTTTCCAAATTCTCTCAGGCTCTATAGTTAGTAGTCCAGTGCAGAATGTTGCTTAGGATTATGTCAGATTTACTGCTCTGCAGTTTGCAGAACCACCTGACTTCCTGTATTTAAAGATAGAAATCACTCCTCTCCAGCCTTACAGCATGCACTTCGTTTGCCTCATTTCCTCTGGCAGTTCAGCCATCTGATGCCTTACTGGAAGACTCTTAGTTCTTTTGAAAATAACCAAGACCAGAATATTGTACATATTTATAGTAACCATGTTTTTTCTGGTTTTTCAACCCATTGATTGTGCCAGCATTTATGTGTTTACCTCTTTTGGCTTTTTTTTTCCAGAAAAGGTAGAAGTATAGTATAAATTGGGTAGCTGAGCTTTCTTATCATCTATTAATATACCGCTTGCTATGTATTCATTGGCCATCTCAACCATAACTCTGTGTGTATGTGTGTGTGTGTGTGTGTGAAATCAAAATGCTTTCCTGGTAGTAAGATCAGATATTTTTAGCACCGTATTTGGATCATCTTCTTTTAAACATGTCACAGCTGTCTAGCAAAGAAAGGTGACTCTAAAAGCCTGTACTTTTAAGATAAAATACTGTAAGTGCTAAAAGAAAACTAGATATTTAATAGAGTGCACAGTAAGATTTTTTCATTAAAACTGGAAATATGCTGTATCTGAAACTAAAAAGCTGTTTAAGATTAGATTTCATAAGAGAAACATTGTGTTTTCTCCCCAGAGACAAAAGAATAGTGGAGCATAGATAAAAACCTCCAGGGGGTTTACTCCTGAATGCTTCCTTTTTCAGCAGATACCAGAGTGGTGCTCCATCCTACCAGGCAGTGTTTTGAGTCTTGTCCTTGGTACCTGCACTGGAAAGTTTCTAACAGAACATTTTGAAAACTCTGTCAAACTCGCAAGGAGTATCTCTAAACACCCAAATACTGACCAAGCAAGAGGAAGTAGTGTTTCGATTTCGGTCGTTTCTGAATTCTGGGATTGCACAGGCCAGGCTGTGTGGAGATTCTTGCTGCTCTGTGCAAGGACACATTTTTCCTCGTTCTGTCAGCTCTAAGAGGGAGGTTGAGGGAGGCACCCCAAATCACATCACTGGCCTTTTCAGAGGGGACATTTAGTTCTACTTTAGTCATTTGATTCTTCTTTCAGTTCAAGAAAGCTAGTGCCGAGTTGCTATGTGGAATCAAACCCGAGATGTTTGAGGAAAGAGGTAAATAATTGCATTTTCTTTATCACTGGATCTATCAGGTTGCTGTATGGTTCCCTTAGGTCTAAAACCTTCATACAATTTTTGATTCTATGGATATTCTGTAGTATGAAAAGGTAAAATCTAATGCTCCAAAATATACTGAATTTGAATTTTGTTAAGTGTATTAAGTGGTTAAGAAAATACCCATTTGAGATTTTCCAACCCCACTCTTTGGAAAAAAAATCCCCATGGTTACCAAGAAATCTGTGTCTGTTAAATGACTCCTCCAAGAAAGGACAAGGACCAGCCTGACACTGAGGTGTGGTGGTTGTGGGGCCTCTTACCTGTGCCTGTTTCCTGTTGTCTCTGTGAAATGAGGTAGATTCTCTTCCATCCAATAACTGATGCAAACCTCAGGTCACTGGAGCCTATTTCCCAACACTTCTGGGTTCCTTTCATTTAACAGCAGCATTTCTTACATGTTTTAGTCTCAAAAGCCCTATGTTATTCTATAAAATTGTTAACGACCCAGAAAACTTTTGTGGCTTTATCTATCAATATTTACCATATCAGAAATTAAATCACAAGTTAGAAAATACATATTAATTTTTTGCAAAATCACATCAAACCCATTATGCATTAGCATAAATAAACCCTTTGGGGGGAATACTTCTATAAAACAAAGTTTAGTGAGAAGAGCAGTGTCGTTTTAATCTTTGCCCATCTCTTTAGTATCTGGCTTAATAAAAGGCAGCTGGATATTTTTATCTGCCTCTGCATTCAAACTGTTCCAATATGGTCCTTTGGTTAAAAAATATGAAGAAAATACTGGCTTCACATACATATGTTGGAAAAGGCGA
>RJWM01029881.1:0-23985 GCA_004363535.1 Dasyprocta punctata | reverse complement strand
AACTTACAGCCTTGCGCCTGCCAGGGCAGGCGCTTAAGCCACTGAGCCAAACTCCCGGCCCTGGTTTTTTTGAGGCAGGGTCGCACTATGTAGCTCAGGTCGGCCTTGCGCCACATTGTAGCCCAAGCCGGCCTCGAACTCACAACGCTCCGCCTACCTCAGCCTCCCGAGTGCTGGGATTAAAGGCGTGCGCCACCACACCCGGCTTACTTTTATATTTGGATTATTCATGTTTCTCTTAAAATAATGGAGTGGCTTGTAGATAGCCAAAAAGAAAGCATCTATAGAATGAGAGAAAGAATTCTAGATTCGTCAGAGAAGTCACATTTCAATTTGCCATTTGCTATTATAGCTGTACTAGCTACTATTGGTGCTAGACAGATTATCCCAAACCTTAGAAGTTTAAAATAAAAACAAATATTGTTATCTCTTTGATTCTATCAGTGAAGAGAAGTTGGGAGTGGTTTAGCTGGATAGTTCTTTCATAATGACGTTTACTGAGGTTCTGGTCATGATGTCAGCCACGACTGTAGCCACCTGTGCATATGACAAGGGCTAGAGCATCAGCATCTAAGACATGTCCGCAGAACACTGCCGTCCTGTGAGCACCTTGAATAACCCCACATCTCGGCAACCGGTTTCCCTCTGAATCCAAGAAAGAGAGGGCAAGGAGGAAACCATCATGCATTTCACGGCCTGATCTTAGAAGCCTTAATCACTCACACACATTCTATTCACAGAAGAAAGTCACTAAGGTTGAGTCACTCCAGAAGTTTGGGCTCCACCACTTGGAGTGGAGAATAGTAGAGAATTTGTGTTGTGGTTTCTTACCACAATGCCAGTACAGTCACTGCTGTAGCCAGGGTTTGCAAGGAAAACAATTTAACATGAGACACGTAATTCATAAATTATTTTATGATAGTCACACAAAGAGTCAAACACTAAATGTGCAGGAAATTAGTCCACACACTCAACACCCCAAAGAATCCAGCCAAGGGCCCTGGTCTCATAGCAACATCCTGCGTGAGTCTAGCTGAAGACCTGGAGCCCATGACAATGTCTCATGCAAATGTGTGTCACCAATCTGCACTGGGAAGGCCCAAAGTTCAGAGGTGGATGCCAGAAAGTCTGTGTTAGTGGAAGGTAGGATCTATGCCAGCAGGTTTGAGGGTTCTGTACTGGAGCCAGGAAGCAACACTCATGGTGAGGACCAGAGCTCCCCTGAAAACTATCACAGCCACCCTCAGCAACAACGAGGTCCTGAGCTCCTCTGACAATGAGAACAGCTGAATTCGTATCAGGAACCCAGCGTGACAAGCTTCTCCAGGAGACTGAACAACATACCTTCTTCCCCTCCAGAGCCAGGAAGTGATGCTCAAAGTAAGGCCCAGAGCTCCCTCAAAGTGAGCCACAGCCATTCTCATTGACAAGGTCCCAAGCTCCTCTGACAATGAGAACAGTTAGATTCATATCAAGAAAGAAGCTTGACAAGCTCCCCCAGGAGAGCCAATGGCAACAGGAGAACCAACACCACTGTGAGAATCAACAACACCATTCTTCCTCTTCAGTTCTCCTTTTTATATTGTTGGGAACAATCCTTAGATGAGCTCTCCACACCCAATACCATGCTGATTCAATTCAGCTGGGTGTCACAAGTTGACCACCAGTTGTCTATCCACCATAATCACCATGTGATCTTGAGTCATTAAATGTCTCTGAGCTTTTTGACTACAAGTAAGGACCACACACTTGACCTCAGGAAATGGGGGTGTTATCCAGTATATTGAGGCATGTGGCAATTTTGTTGACAAGAAGCTGCTGGATAAATGTGAGGTTGACCAGATGACCATATCAGTGCACTGTCAGTGTTCTTTTATCCTGTATTCAATACCATACACAGAAGCATACGCACACGTGGAGGACATCTTATTTAGTGACCTCTGGTCTAGGCACACACTGGATCTATGTAAATTCCTTTATGGAAGAAAAACATGCAAATCTGTGCTAAAGGATATAGCACTGCCAGGTGTAGTGCTGTGCGCCTGTATTCCTGGCTACTAGGGGGACTGAAGTAGCAGGAGCAAGAGTTCAAAGCTAACCTGGGCAATATAGGAAGACCCCATCTCAAGCACGAGTAATAATAATAATAAAACTCCCTTACACTGAAGTATTGTGACATTTATTTTGGTATGATCACAGAGAATGATCACTTTCTATAAAATTTTTTAATTTTCAAAGAATGGTGCAGACTAAAGAGTTAGGATTACTTGTCTTATTGTTTTCTGTGGCTCGATCCAATACAAAGATTGTCCCTGAGTTTTTTTTGTTCGTTTGTTTTGTCTTTGCTTCTTGTTTTCCCCCATTTGACAGGGAATTGGGGACTGCAGGTAGCAGGAGGCCGACCCCGTCCTCACAAGTCCCTAAAGCTCGGGGGCTCAAGCTCCTATCCTCCATGCAGCAATCTGGCTCCTGTCCTTGGCAGGCTATGGTGGCTTCATCTGCAGCATCTATGTTCCAGGGAAATGGAAGAAGAACAAAGGATAAAGCGTGTACTCAGTGTGCTCTGTTTTTTATTTAAGTCATTTTACTTTGAAATCAATGTGGACTTACGGTAAAGTTTTAAAAAGAGTAGAGATTTCCCACATGCCCTTCATCTACATTCACTTAATGACAACAATCTTTCATAAACCTAAAGTATTACAGACTTGAGAAAGAATGAGATCATTAGCTACCTGCTATTAGTATCACTATAACTACTAAAATAACAGTTATCATTAAATATTTTTTATTAAGAATGCAGTGATCATAGAAAACATAGTAATTTGTGATAAAATATA
This sequence comes from Dasyprocta punctata, assembly GCA_004363535.1. Taxonomy (NCBI): domain Eukaryota; kingdom Metazoa; phylum Chordata; class Mammalia; order Rodentia; family Dasyproctidae; genus Dasyprocta; species Dasyprocta punctata. The sequence continues at coordinate 21,148 of RJWM01029881.1, read as the reverse complement.
AAATACAGCAACAGGACATTAATGATAATGGTATCAATAATACAATACCATTGCTATCTTTAGCTAACAATACTGATTTACAGACTTACTAATCCTTTCCATTTTACTACAATGGCTTTTTCCTGGCTCCAGGACCACAATTCGTTCATTTGTCATCTTACCCCTATTGTCTAGAATCGGGGCCAGAGCCTTACTCTTTTCTTATCTTCTTCAATCTTGAGAGTTTTGAAGAATATGGGTCTGTTACTTTGTGGAATGCTCCTTAATTTGGGTTTGTCTGATGTGTTTTTATAGTTAGACTGAAGTTAAGCAATTTTGTAAAAATACTTTATTTTCCCATTGCATAGCATCAGGGCTCCCTAAGATGTAAAACTAGGATTGGTTTTGATGTTGTCTTTCAGGTATTTTCACCCTAAAGTGACGATTTTTCACTTTGTAATTTAAAGAATCTTCTTAAAAGCTACTTTGAGATTATGGGAATATTCTGTGTTTTCATCCTGCATATTTCCCACTAATTTTAGCATCCATAATGGCTTTTGTCTGCAAAAGTTATTTCTGTAGTGTTGATTCAATTTGATGACTTTACCGGTACAGATACACAAATCAATGAAAAATCATGGAAATCGAAGTCATAGCTTAAGAGTAAAACACGACCATTTAGTTAGCAAATTAACAAAAAAGGCTGGGACAATTTGGTTTCATAAGTAGAACCAAAGAAAAAGCACAAAGTTTGAATTTCTGGTCACAAGGCAACAGTCTTATTCTTCTAAATATAGAAACAAGTGAATAGATTTACAACAGAACCAAGTAGACATTTGCAAAATTCAAACAGAACACCGAAACACCATAGCTAATCTTTGCAAGTCCAATACATCTAGCTAGGGACTAGAACTGCTGTGGTGATATGTTTTTCAAACTGGGAAGAGGAGAGGTGGATGTTTATCACAGCATAACTGTCAGACATGGTGTCCCTTGAATTCATGAGACCACCGAAGAGATGGACTCTTCCTCATTCATTCTATATCATCAAATTCTCTAAAAAATGTGAGATAATTAATGGTTCCATTACCTACTAGAAGATGATTTGAAGCCGAGAAAAGGGTGTGTAAGTTGAGAGGACCTGGCAGCTGTCCAACAATGTCAATAATCTGCCCAAAGGAACCCAAGACAGATTTTCTGGCTTAGCTATCTGTGCAGAAGTGTGCCTGTGTTTAAGAGAAATAACAGAGCGCCATCAGCAAAGAGTTGCTTAAACAAACCAATCTGGATGTCAAAGGGTTATGCATGGCAGAGAAGCAGTGGTGTGAATTCTACGTGGATTAACACCACTGCTGTCTCCTAAAATAGAAAGGATCTACATCAAGGCTGTGCCGGGAGACCTTTCCTGTGTGAACTCTACATCAGAAGTTTGTCTTTTTCTTTGAACCAGTGAAGTGCTCTCCTGCCTGTGAATGGTAAGGCTGAAAGAATAACCCAAGAATCAGTCAGGAGCTTCAGGAAGCCAGGAAGACGCCTTGGCCCTGCACCCCAGAAAGTTCTGACGCAGAGCCTCCTGGGAGCCATGGCCTGATGCCTCACCAGAGGACAAGGAGTTCTAGGACTCCCCAAGTCCAGGGACCCTCTGCACAATTAGTCTTGCCTCACTTTCTCTGTCTGTCTGGAGCTCATTTGCAAGAACAAGTCTTTTGCCTGGATTCATCTCCTGGAAGACAGACCAACCACAGTATTATTACTATGAGTGTCATGCATCAAGAGGTTGTGAAGTCATTTGATATATGTGACCACAGGGCCCCATAGGGCCAGGGAAGACAAAGCATTTATTGGAGGTGAGTGTTTGTGGGGCTGGGAAGTACAAGGTAGGAGCTTGCTTTGTCTCCCTCATCCTGCTCCAGATGGGAGACAGAGAAATCCTGCAATCCTAAAATCCAAATGACACCAAAGATACAACTCACATAAGTGAATAGACTATAACGTTTTTCTTTTGTTTTTATATATTATAGCCTAATATAGTACAATAAACGTGAGATATAAGTACACATATGAAATGTAAAACCCACCATTTCAATATGAACATATTACAGTTCAGTGGCATTAATTGCATTCACAATGTTTTACAGCTATCACTGCCATCTATTTCCTGAAACTTTTCATCATGGCAACAAACATCCCGCTAATGTGAAACACTGACTCCTCATGTCCCCTTCCCCAGCTCTTGTGAAAATTATTCTGTGATATATTTATGAGCCTACCTATTCTTGATATTTTGTATAAAGAGCAACATGAAGTATTTTCACTTTTCTTCAGACTTATTTCACATAGACGAGCTTTTAAAGTTTATCCATGCTACAGTGAGTGCTGGAACTTCTGCACTTTTTGTGAATTGGCACTATTTTATTGCCTATGCATTCTTCAGTTGATGGACCCTGGCCATGCTTCCACATTTTAGATTCAGAGAGTAGTATTGCTATGAACCTTCGTGTGCAAACATCTGTTCAGTCCTCATTTCAGCTGGGCATGCACTTAGGAGTGGACTTGCTGGATAGTATTAAAGGTATGTGCTTAACTTTTCAAGGAACCACCAAACTTTTTCTAGGTTTTAACTAATATGACTGGCACGTATAATACACAAACTTCTGTGGAAGCCAGATGCTTTAACTATTCTCTCCTTGCTGAGACACAATGCCCAACACCCACAAGTTAAAGGAGGAAAGGTTTATTCCAGCTCACAGTTTGTAGCGTCCACTGTCAACTAGCTCCCATACAGGGCAGCACGTCAGAGGGGCACAGCAGAGGTGCGACAGTCCATGGCAGGGCAGGAAACAGTGAAACAAGCCTCCCTTTCCCTTTTGTTCCATGCAGGCCATAGGCATTTTGGGTGGTGCCACCCATACACAGAGTAGGCCGTCCCATTATCCACACTTAGAACTATGTGAAATCAATTAATGGACTGATTTCGTACTACACGCCTTCAATCCCAGTTTCACACAACCTAGATCCAGCCAACTCTGAAAGGTCCAACCTGTGCGTATATCAGGCTTTGCAGAAGGGACATCTCGATACACATCCTAACACCAGGGATCCTACAAATATCAGGTAGGGCCTGACAGCAATTTTATACTGTAAGTCTCTAGATGGAGGTTATCTGTCCATCCTTTTCAATTTTATTTTATCATTTTCTCATTTGTTTCCCATATTTAACCAGTGAGAAATCTGTTTCTGCCAGTGTTCGAGTATGGAAACTTTTGTATTAGACTAAAAGAAAAATGTCCAAGTCAAGCCATTTTATACCATATCACATGTGGCTGAAACTAGGAAGTAAAAAAAGAATATAAAAAGAAAAGTTGATCTTCTGAGGTTGTCTGCACTAAAGTAGTTTGGATAAGAATTAAGCTCTAAATTTTTTTTGAGGTTTATATATCAATGCCACTGATACTGAAAAAAATTATAACTAGCTTTTTGGAAACTAAAGAACCTAGTTCCCCTCCAAGGCTTTGTAGAAATTTTTGCCTTAAATCATATAGTTTAACAATGAGTCTTTTAGAACTGTTAAAAGATGTCAGAAAGAAAAGTGAAGAAAGGGAAAAAAAAGTAGAAAATTAAGAGAAAGAGCAAGAGCTATGTGAGCAGTGGGGCCCAATTCAAACTGTTTGGGTCCAGCTGAATGCTTTTGAGTCTTCTGAAGCTCATACAGTATTCTGATCCCTCACAACCCATATTCTTGAAAAATTAACCAGAAAACTAGCATGAGCTAAACGTCTTTGTGTTTGAATTAGAGAAAAGGGAAAGGTCTTGCTGCCTCCAGGGAAAGCTTTTAATCAGAATGTCTCTTCATCCTGGCTTTTGACCTTTCCTAACATTTCAATTGTTTTTTTTCACACAGGTCTTGAAAGAGCTCATAGCTCTAAGAAAAGAAGGATGGATATCTGCACTTGGCTTAGCATGGCTTGTGTCAAGATCGTGCCCTTGTAAAAGCACCTAGGTGGGCTGGTGCGGACAGAGAGGGATGATATTTCCAAAGCAGTTTCAGCTTTTGTTAAACTTCTTTTTTTTTTTTTTTAAACAAATGAAAGTACTTCTCGCCACTGCTATGCAAAGTACTAACTTTAATGAATAATTTTGGAAAATTATATTTTCTGATGAAACCATGTATTTTCCCAGCTAGTTTCTTTTCATATTCACAGTAATGACACTCTGCAGTTTGCATCGCCAATAATAACCTTTCTGCCCCGTAAAATTTTTACAAGTGTATAAATATGTACCCACAGTCTATAATTAAAATATCCTACTTTTCTCTTATTACAGTGCTTTCAGTTTATAGTTTTTCAAAGAGCTTTCAGATTCACTACGTAAGTAGACTGAACCTTTTTTTTTGTCAGTTTGGCTGTAAAAGAAACAAAGAACAAAAGATGTTCAGTAACTTGCTCATAGTCACATAATTAATGAGTGTTGGAGACGGCCATTCAAATAAATAGGTTCTGATGTAGTTTTTGAAGTGAGTTAGGCCCTCCTGTTCTTTGGTCTACACTGGGGCGATGTTTAGGCCTTAAATTTTTTTCTGAGCACCTGGCAGAGGACAGCCAGATCGGGAGGCCTGCTGAAATGCTCAAACTCAATAACTTGCATTTGTCACTAAATCCTTTGTGGAGTACTTTGCACTGTGGCTTCCAACGTCTGGAGAAGTGGGAAAATGGTTTTCCACTGTGGAACTTCTCAGGGTGCTTAAGATTTCATGTCATACTCCAGTATCTACAGTACCTGTCTTGTTCTGGAAAATGTTCAAAACTTTTCTGTAGGGTTGTGGACACCTCAAATGTTGGAGAATACCAAGTACTCTTTCCTAAAGGCTATTGGGGCTTAGCAAAATATTTTCATACTTTTCACACAGTGAAAAATTGTGGAATCTTTAAGTGTTCTCCATAAAAAACTTCAGGCAATTGTCAGTATCCAAGAAAGGCCTCCATCCCTGCCTGTCTCACTACAGTGTTTCTTATCTCCTCAGCGCCCTCTTTTACTAGTATCACGTAGCAGCTTTGATATGTATGTTTAGTCCTTCAGCAAACCATTTGTTTTCACTCAGATTTAAGCATCTTGAAGGTAGGATAATTATTAATTTAAACTTTCAATACTATTTGGCTTCTGATATGAGTCCATTTCATGGCATGTGGTTTAGCTCCTTTTTCATTTCTGTGATGAAATACCTGAGGCTGTCCATAAAGAAAGGAGCTATGATTGTATCATGGTATGGAGGCAGCTGAAAATCCTAACAGCACGGCACCCTCTCTAGCTGCCTTCCCGACCTGCAGCACATCATGGCAAATGGAATTGGAATGGCAGGAATACCTATGAGAGGAGCCCGTCATACGGTGACACAAAAAGGCTGAGCAGGGGAAGGAACCAATCTTCCAACTTCCCACAAGACTCTGGGTTTTAAAGTTCCTACCACTGCAGCTTCACCACCTGAGGATAAACTTTCCATCATAGGAACCCTTGAGGAAAAACCAACTCCTAACTGGAGTAGCGTTCAATACATTTCTACTGATGATTTCACAAGACAATGTGTGATCAGTGGAAAGAAGGATTTTGAGAAAAAAACCACAAATATTCAAATGTTATCTACTTAATTCTGTATTATCATTCTGTTGAATACATATTAGGAATTTTATCAGAAACAAAACTAGATATTGATAATTGCACAATACTTTTTATTAAAATTATCATGCCCAAGAAACTAACAGAACTAGGAAATGACAAACTTTCATAGATATGTGTACATGAAGGCAGAAATTATATGTCACACATCAAAACTGGAACCAGTCATCTGAAAATGGAAGATGAACAAACCTTAGATCTCTGTAACTGAGCGGATGTTTACTGTTTGTAATTTAGTGCACGTGTTAAAAGACTGTTTTGCTCTCAATCGTAGACTTTATCTCAGTCTCTTTCCTATATTAATTATTTCACTTCCATGTGGCCAGAAACCTGAAACACATTACTCACACACACACAGAATCGCTTACCATTTATCGCTTACTCGTATGGGAAAAAAGTGGAATTTTGAAGTCTGAAGAATAAGATGATTGACAATCTAAGTTTCTAGCACAAAATTGTATTTAATAAAAAGTACTGTTGAGAATCAGAATAATTAAAAGATCATTTGAGGACAAACCTGACAATTTTGACTCCATTCTGATGGAAGAAGTCATTACCAATGGATAATTTGCAAATATGTCGTCTTCTTTTCCCACTCTCTGCTCCTATGTTTTATGCAACTAATATATTATGGATTCCGGCCCTGTTTCCCCAGGAGAAGTGAATTTATGAGCCATACGTTTGCACCACCTTCGTCCTCACCTCGCCCACACCTCTGCTCCCTTCTCTCACCTCCCCTGGCCCTGGGCCATCTCCACCTCCTCTAAGGCCAACTGTGAGCTTGCACGGAGGCTCACAGTCTCACTTTGCATCTGCAGTTTCTCCCTTCTGGACAGATTTGACAGATTTCAGAAGTCAAAGTTTCTTTGCTATAGACTCATTTTTTCACCAGTCTCCCTCTTTTCCATTAATCTCTACTAAAAATAGTTGCATTTAATACTCTGCATGCTTCTTCTACTGATCTTTCACTACAAAGTCCTTCTGGAACTGACTTGGAGATGGCTGGCATCTAAACTGAAGCAGCGCATGATCTTCCCTTTCCAGTACTGTTCCTGGCACTCTGTCAGCTAAGTGCAATCCATGAGTGAGTGGAATTTTTAAAAGCGTGGAATGTAGTAAACTTGAATATCATCACTGTGTTAATCTAGGCTTCATAAATGATTTCTTTGACACATATTTCTTATTCCATCTCCTTTTAGCATAGCCTAAAACAGAAAATTTCTTTTATTGTAATGACTGAATTAATCTCAAAAATGCATTGTTGATCTCATTTGTAAATCAACGAAGTATTACTGAGATGGTTAAAAGATTGATCTGAAGGTCACAGTCACTTCTGAAGTGTGTCACCAGGCTTTGGAGGCTCATCAGCAGGAAATGCATGGCAGAGAATGGCAGGTTCCCAGCCTGTCAATTACGTGCATCCCAATGACAAAGTAGATATGAGTTTGAGATGTCTTCTTCAGGTCTCCATCTGGCTTTCACTTGGGGAGGAAGACACGACTGGATGCTGATGGAAATCAAGTGGATTTCTGTACATAACTTTTGAACAAGGTGGAGACTACTAGTAAATACATACAAGTTCATATAAATTGAGTTTCATAAATCTAAAACTGCTTTCATAAATGCTCATAATTTTGTTACTACACCATTGTGAAGTGTATGCCATAAGAGTTTAGGAGTAATTCAGAAGAGTAACTCTTGTTGAGCAATATCCAAAATATCCCGCACACTTATTGAATCAAGCCTCATACAGACACTTTTCTGTATATGTATATGTATACATATGTGTATATATATATATATATATATATTATATATATATTTATATCTAAGTCTAGCAAAAAAGAAGTTCTGCTTACTAATCAATTAATGTAAAAGCAAACACTGATACTTGCTTTTATTATTATGTTATGGTTACAATACATGTAAAACACAATACATTTTATTAATGTGTTAAACAGAGAGAAAAGAAATTAGTGTTTAACAAGAACTCTGGAAATAGAACAAGTATTTTTTTCCAAGGACCATATATATATTCAGGTACAGATCATTGATGTTGCTTTCTTTTATTTTATTTTATTCAGTGTACTGTACATGTTAATTCTGAAGGCAATTAAAATACATAATTGTTACATGGGAAACTTCTCTTAAATGTTTTTGTTATCAACGTGGCAAGCATTGGATATATTTCATGTAATTTGCATGCTCAAGGCCCATCTGTCATATAAATCTTTCTTTCTAGCAAGCATTTATTAAAGTCTTACCTTATCTCTAGTCATCTTTGGTTTTTAAGTGTTATCATAGTTGTAAAATTTATATAATCTTATTTTGCATTCTTGTTATTCTAAGTTTTGGGAAATCTCATTTTACATATTTGTAACTATTTTATTGTATACTCCAGAAATAATACATAGCAGCATGTATAGTTCTTTTTTTTTATTTTTTGGATTTTTTGGACATGGTTTCATTATGCAGTTCAGGCTATCCTTGAGCTCACTTTGCAGCCCAGGTTAGTCTCAAATTTGCAACAGTCTTCCTGCCTCAGTTTCTGGGGTGGTGGGATTATAAACATGCATAATTCTAAACCAAGATTTTAGAATTTCTGCAACAAACAGAAGTCAGTGAACTCTACCTCTTTGGGTAAGATTAGTGAAGAGAAAATCTTTCCTTGTTTATCATTGGAAATCTGTTATCTCTCATGCAAAGTTCAACTGAATATGTTATCTTCTGAAAATTGCTGGCATCAAAAGAGAGCAACACCATGAGTGCTAGTTACAATGGGTATACTAATTCTGCTTTTATTTTATTGACCAAAATGTGTGGTATAATGAATACTAACCATGGTTGATTGTTTGAACATTTGTACAAATCTACCAGTATGTCATAGAATGATATGAGTCATGTCTATCTCAATTTCTTTACAATTCTTTTTCAGAATCTAATATAAAGCAAAAATAGAATGAATAAACATGGGTGTGGTGGCGCACGCCTTTAATCCCAGTACTCGGGAGGCTGAGGTAGAAGGAGCGTTGTGAGTTCGAGGCCGGCTTGGGCTGCAATGTGAGTGCAAGGCTGGCCTGAGCTACATAGTGCGACCCTGCCTCAAAAAACTAGGGCTGGGAGTTTGGCTCAGTGGCTTAAACACCTGTCTGGCAGGTGAGAGGTTGTGAGTTTGATCCCCAGTGCAACAACAACAACAACAAAAAAAAGAATAAATTAATCATACCCACAATCAGTGTTCTAAGTTCCAATTACTTTAATTAGAATATAAAAATTCAGATATCTTGGGTTTTAATAGATAAGTAATATTTGCTTAATTATTTTCAATAATTGTCTGTATTAATTGTGCTTTTGGAAAGAAAAGGAACCTTTTTAGACATGTTAATATAGACACACATTCACAAACACCAGCAACATTAGATATATTACTAGACCTTAAAAGGCTTTTTAACAAGGTATGTTTTAGGATGTGTGTAGGAGAAACTCAGTAAGTGTCTGGATTCTGCTGGTGGCCTATTAGCCTCTCTGGAGAAGTTCGCCTATCAAATATCTCTCCACAAGAAAACACCAAATCTGACCTAATGATTGCAGTTACCTAAAATGTTCTTAAAATCGAGCTATGTTGGACTTAACAGGAGAAAGATTTTGTTGACGGTGAAAATAGATTCTAAAATTCTTTGTGTATCTCAGAAAACACTTTTTATTTGCCAATGAGTAATAATTTAGCTGAGAATCATTCCACTTCTGTGCCATCGTTGAGTTACTGGCTTTTGTAATTTTAACTCTTCAAGTACTTTTCCCTTTTGCAACCTGCTTTCGTCCTCATGGCATTGCGTTTTAAAAATACAGCTGACATTAAACTACTGAATTTCATGCATATTTACAATTACGGTTTACAGCTATCAGACTACAGGTGTATTCTGTACTTTCCAGAGCCATCAATTCCTCTGTCTTGATATAAAAATGTAATCTTTCTTTTATTTCTTTTCCAAGATATCTGATAACCAAAACACAAAGGGTTATCATTATATACTTACGTAGGACATGGTTTCCTCTACATAATATGCCACACAAAATACTTTATTTCCAGCTGAAGATAATTATTTTTAAAGCAACTAAGGAAAAAGAAATAGAGATGCATTGACACAAATAGACAGCAGCGAATTCAGAATGCACAGCAGAATGTTCAAATTAAAGCCAATGTTTCCATGCCCAATTACCTAATTTGCAATTGCAGCTATTCATTGCACTTGATTTTTCCCTTCAACTTGTTCCTTTTCCTCCCCCAACCCCTCCCTCACAGTATCTGTATGCTATCTTGGTCATGAGCCGGGAATGGCTGGCTATTCCTTTCCTAATTCACTTCACTTCCAAGACCCATGGTCAGAATCACGTGCAATAATGATACATTTGGTGTGAAGCTAGAGCTGTTGCTGCATTCTGGTATTTCTCCTTGAAGGTTTCTGATGTGAGCACCTGTGTAAAACCATAAGCAGAACAAAACTTCCTGTGCTTGGAGACAAATGAAATGGAAATATGGGTGTGCGTATGAGTGTGTTGCACACTTTTAAGAGACAGACTGGCCATATTATATATGAATGCATTGGTCCTAGTACTCATGAGTAGGAAGAGAAGGCATAAAGAATAAAACCTAACTCTATGGAGAGAGGACAGTGAAAAAGGAAGGTATCATTACTTAGATATGATCGTTGAGCACTAATAAGAATGTTAGCATTTAAAATTTGACTATTTTATGAAAGGAAGAGTCAAACCATTTTAATTCTATTGGCTCAAGATGAAGAAGAGTAAGAATGCAGAAACAAATACTGTCTAATGAGACCACCTGTTGGTCTCCAGCTTCTCAGAGTGGGACTCATGAGATAATCCTATTAGGGTCAATTCAGATGATCAATAAAACTATAAATATTAAGATGTGACAGTATGTTTATCTTTTCTTCTTTTATTGTGCTGCTTTTAAAAGCACTCATAACAAAATTCATATTTTAACTATCTTAAGTGTACAGTTCAGTGATATTAAATACATTCATCATGCTGTACAACCATCACCATTATCTATTTTCAGAACTCCTTTCACTTTGCAAAACTGTATCTGTACACTCATTTAACATATTTCCATCTTCTCCCCTCCTTAGCCCCTGGCAAAACAGTTCTACTTTTTAATATCTGATTTTGACGACCCAAAGTTAATCATGTAAGTGAAATCATAAAGTATTTTCCTTTTGGTTACTGACTTGTTTTGCTTAACATATTGTGGCATATACCAAACTTTTCATTTATTTTTGCTGCTTTTTACTGGTACATGTTTGCAGTACATGATGATTATATTTGTTGTGGGGAGTTGGTATATGCTCATGACACATTTTAATTCATTTTTTCTCCTCTGGTTTCCTAACCCTTGTTTCTCCTCCAATCTCTTGATCCTCTTCTCATTTGCAAAAGCTCTATTTTTGAGGCTAAATAATATTCCATTGAATATACAAAGCATCTTATGACTTTCCACTCATCCACTAATAGAAATTAGGGATGTTTCGGTATTTCAACTATTGTGAAATCTGCTGTTATGTTTATGAGTTTATAAAAAAATTTCTGAATCTCTGCTTTTGATTCTTTTGAATACATATCCAGAAATAGAATTACCTGATCAAATAATAGCTCCATGTGTAATGTTCTGGAGAATTACCACAGTGATAACACCATGCTACACTGTCTTTCATAATGTACAAGTTTTCTATTTCTGCAAGTTCTCATCTTTATTTTTAATAGTAGTCTTCCTAAGTAGTGTGAGATTGTTCAGTTTTGACTTGCACACTGTTAATGACTAATGATGTTGAACAATTTTTAACTGCTTATTATCCATCTATGTATCTTCATTGCAAAAATATCTATTCAAGTTCTTTTTCCATTTGTGAATGGGATTAGTGGCTTCTGCTATGCTGCTGAATGTTACAGATTTTTTGTATGTTCTGTATGTTGATTGTTTATTAGAATTCTAATTTACATATATGTTGTTTCATTCTATGAGATTATTTTTTATTTGTAGACCTTAGGTCTTTGACTCATTTTGAATTCATTTTTATATGACTTTAGGTAAGGACCAATTGTCATCATTTTGCCTGTGATTATCCTGTTTTCTCAGCACTGTTTGTTGAAAGGATAGACTTTTCCCAACTAAATGATCTTCATATCCTTATTAAAAATCATTTGACTCTATTTGTGGATTTATTCTGAATTCTTTACTGATACATGGTTTTTTAAAATGATAATACCATATTATTTTGATTACTATAACTTAGTGGCAAGGTTTGAAATTAGTAGGCATGAATTCCCTGTATTTGTTCTTGTAGATTATTTTGACTACTGGGGAGGTCTCTTGAGAATCTATAGAATATTTAGGATTAATTTCTTTATTTTTTTTCAAAATAATGTTATTGAAAATTTTACAGCTATTGCTTTAAATCTGCAGATCATTTTGGATAGTGCTAAAGTCTGTTTCGCGTTTCATGTCACAAAATATCTGAAACTGGGTAATCAATAATTTAAAGGTGTTTGTTTCATAGTTCTAGTGGCAGGAGGGTTTACTCCCACAACACCAGTATGCAGGTGACACACTTTGGCATCATCACAACATGGCAGAGAAGCAAGCAGGGACCAGCCACTTACAGAAGGGACTGAACCATGGACTGTCCTTCCTTTACACCAACCCATTCCTGACAAAACTAACCCAGCTCCAGAGACACAAACCTCTCTCACAGGATTAGAATTAACCCATTCTTAATGTGGTAGCTCTATTATTTAGCCATTTCAAGTCTCAGTCTCATGAAGTTTCCACATTTTGGTAGAGTTAGATTGATGTCCAAGCTTCCGGCACATGAATCTTTGGGAAATAAACTATACCAAATCATAGCAGACTGACTTTTTTATTTTAAATTGACCTATTTATTTTAAATTAGTAATTCCTTCTTTTTACTAGTTATAAGACAAGGAAACTTTTCTACTTTTTGTAGTTTAATTTTGGAAGGTTTTGTGTTTATAAAAATTTATCTGTTGCATATGGGTTATCAAAATTGCTGGCACACAATTGCATACAGTATTCTCAGATTTTTCTTTATGTAGAATTGGCAATAATGCCCTCTCTTATTTTATAATTTTAGTAGTTTTAGTCTTTGTTCCTTTTTTTCTTCAGTCTGACTACCTAACAGTTTGTCAATTTTTCTGGTATTTTAAAGAGTTAACTTTTGATTTTGTTGATTTTCTTTGATAGTTTTCTCTCCTCCATTTCACTGATCTCTGCTCTGAACTTTACTATTTCAATTTTTCTGCTAGGTTTGCATTTAGTTTGTCTTGTATTTTTCAGTTTTTTCAGTGAGTTGTATGTGACTAATTGCTGTTTGAGTTTGTTCACTGTTGGTTGAGGTTGCTCACTGAAGTCTTTCTTGTTTTTGTAATGTATACACTTATTCTTTCTCCAGTAACACTGCAGTCAATAGTTCTGATAAATTTTGGCATACTGCCTTTTTATTTTGATTTATCTTGAAGTATTTTTTCTTTGCATATGGGATCTAATCTTTGATCTGTTGATTGCTATAGAATACATTAATTTCCATAAATTTATGAATTTTCTAGTTTTTTTCTGCTTTTCATATCTACTTCTTATTTTGGTTTGAGACAATGTTTTATATGAAATCCATCCTTTTTAATATCTTGAGGTTTAATTTGTGGCCTATCACGTGCCCTTCTCTGAAAAATCCCTACAAAAACTTGAAATAATCTCTAGACATATACTTTTGGTAGACCTAGTTGATTTATTGTGTCAAGTTTTTTTTATTTCATTATCATTTGGTTGTTCAATACCAATGACTAAGAGTTGGGAAGTGATATCTCCAAATACTATGGTAGAACTATATTTTTCCCTTTAATTCTGTCAAAGTTTGCTTTATGTATTTGATAGTCTGTTATTAGGTGCATAAATGTTTGCAATTTTTATACCTTCTTGCTATACTGAATACATAACTCTCTTCATTGTATTTTATAATCTTTTTCATTTAGCATCTGCTTTGTTTGGTATTAGTATAGGCTCTCTCTCCTTTCATTGCTACCTCCGTGGCATATTCCTCTCCATTCTTTCACTTTCAATATGTGTATAGTTTTAAATCTAAAATAAGCCTGTTATGCAGTAAAATTAGATCTTTTGAAAGATGCTGCTGATCTGTTTCTTGATTGTAGATTTAATCTGTGTACACTCAAAGCGATTATGTAATGATGCGTGTCTGTCATTTTGCTACGTGGGTTTATGTCTTTTTATTTCTTTGTACCTCATTTCCTGTATTTCTATTTTCTTTTAAATTTAGTTGACTTTTTAAACAATGTTTAAGCCCTTTTTCATTTCTTTTGTGTTGTATATTCTTTTTTCTGATTTTTTGGTTACCATGGTGATTGCATTGAATATACTGAAGTTATAACACTATAATTTGAATTTATGCCAACTTAACTTCAGTAACATGTAAAACCTTTTTTCCTTTAACAGCACCATCTACTCTTTCAGTTTTCCATGCTACAAAATGTATCATCATATATTTCATGTCCAAAAATAAAATAATTTTGATATTTTTATCTCACATGTTCTATAAAAAGCAAAACATGTTGCAAATCAAATTTATGACACTAGCATTTAGACTGATGACTCTTTTTCTTAATGTTTTAATCTCTTAAGTCATAAGCAAAATGGAAAGTGGACTTACAGAGGATTGTTAAAATAACACTGACTTTTAAAATTGCCCACGCATCTTTTTTTGGGGAGATTTTAATATTTCCATAAGGTGTTGAGTCCCTTTCATTTCACTCTGCCAGCCTCCTTTAGCATTTCTTTCAGGGCAGTGTGTGGGAATTAACTCCTTCAGCTTTTGCTGCTCTGTAAATGTGTTAATTTCTGCTTCTTTGGGAGACAATTTTGCTGGATATAGTGTTCTTACTCAACTGCGTTTTGCTTTTAGAACTCTATGTGTCTTATGATGTTTTACTTGACTACTAGACATTTAAATATAATAATATGGAAACTCCAGGAATCAGATTCTTTTCCAGCATTTCCCACTTCTGTTTTTTAATATTTCTTGTCGTGCTTTAGAATTCTCAAGGGCAATGTCTGGCCAAGTGCCATAAAGAGGGTAAGCTTACAGTATTCTCCAGCCTTCTGATCCTCTGTCTTTCTGCGGCTAATTCATGATGATTTTCTAATTTCTCCCATCTCTACAGTTGCCTTGCAATGCTCTTCTCTTCAATGTCTGGTTATTAAAAAAATAAGATCCAGGAGAACAAAAGTTACCCAATCTTTAAATACCCTGGAAATCTGCTCTACCAGTGGAGAGAGGCTCACAACAAGAGAAGGTGCAATGACCAGGGTCGCTGTCTCTTCTGTCAGTGATCAGAGGTAGCAGCCAATGATCTGAGCAAGGTTATTTGCGAGATTTGCAGAACAGCCTGGTCTTTGCTTTATTAGTACATGCTTATTGTACATAATGACCACATTTATCGTGGGGAGTTTTTACATGTACGTAACACATCCCCTTTCTCTCCCCTCACTCCGACCCCTCTCCCCTCCACATTTGCAAACACTCTATTTCCATTTTCTCTTTCATTCTTTTTTTCTTTAAATCCCTTTTCTTTTCCTTCCCTCCTCTTTCCATTTCTTGTTCCCTTCCCATTTGAAAAAGCTCTTTCTATTTCCTAATATCTATCCTCTACTTATACTTTGGGCTCCTTATGCAAAAGAAGCAATGCAGTATTTAAACTTGCATGCCTGATTGATTTCATGTAAGATTATGGTCTTATTTACCTTACAATGCCCCAAGTTTATCCTTTATTGCACAGTAGTACTCCATTATCCCACATTTTCTTTATCCATCCGTTGATGGACATATGGGCTATTCCCAAGATTTACTGCTTTTGGTATCCATCTGAATTTCTGAAATTTCTGCAATAGCTGCTCCAAGAACCAGTGCCCATGCATCTGCCATAGAGCTGAGAGGTGGAATGCGGACACCACCGTTGTGCTAAGAGCTGGAGTCAATTAAAATTTACTGTGAGTTATACTCCATGCTCCAGCTCAAGTCTTCCACTAGAGCCTGTTCTCCATGTACTTCAGACCTCCAAATAGCTACATCTTGAGGCCTTCTGGTCCGAAATTCATCTCTGTGCCAGAACAGGTTTCTGGGGCTACTAACACTATCTTCTTTCCAGAGCCCTCTCCCCTCAAACTTTTTATATCATCATTTCTGCCACAGTGGTCCAATAACCTACATTTCAGTATTTCCTAGAAACCTCTTTGCCTTCTTTCAGATTTCAAACTAGAGCTATCCTTCACTATCTTGCAGTTAAACAGAAATACCATTAAAATGATGTTCTGACTATGTTTTTCAGAAAATTTGTCTTCCAAACCAGAAGAAAATCAAGAAAGAACACTGTCTTGATTCAATGATTCATAATTCAACAACATAAAAGATGTGAACTGGAATTATTTGAGATAAATTTTTTTAAGGAACATGGATAAAAGTATGCTTTGCTTTGGGAAATTTCTTTAAGGGATGGCAATAACATGATTTTGTTTAATTTCTGTATTAAAATTCACAGTGAAGTAACATTTACCAAGTCCAAACATTATGAGGACACAACCTCAAGGCAGTTCCTCACTAGAGATTTAAAATACAAATAACTTCAGATATATCGAATTCATGTTATACATTATGAGTTACAATCATCTTACTTTTTTTGTTTTTGCACATTCATATACAGAAAATGTATGAGACTCTTTAGTTTTCTGACACTAATTTCCCATTGCTGTTCCTCAGCGGCTTGAGGGCTCTCTCAGTCAGAGAGGGGCGTCTTCTAACCACCCCGGCTTCATTAGTTTCTCAAAGGAAGCATCTGCTGCTCTTGGTTTTCCATCTTGCATGGGCTTTATGCCTTCCTTGTGTTAGAACCAATACTATTATTTTCAGAAAACCTTTTTTTTTCTTCCACTGGCAAGCTCCCAAATAAAATTTTATAGCCAAGGCATTATAATGCTGTTGCCAACTTTGTTTCTTTCAATAAAGTGCAATTGCTATGGGGCAATTATGAACTAGGATGCTTGTGTATGTGTCTGTGTGAAAAATGACATTTTCCATGCTTTGCAGGGAAGAGTAACAGTTCTGGGATTGAACTGAATACTAAATTGACTTTCCATTTGAAAAAAATTCTCATGCTAGAGTAGTTCTTGTATAAAAGTACTAAACATCTCACCCTAAATTGAGCATCTCAGGGAATGTTATGATAGCTTGAATAGTTTACGGGGGAAATAACCCCCGAAAACTTGGGTACTCACAAGCCCTTGGAAAGAGAATAGCAACAAATATCCTACTGAGATTCAGCAGGGGGAAATATAGTTTTGTTCCTGGATCATAGGGCTCTAGTTATGGATTGAGCAATCCAAACAATATAGAATCATTAGATAAACAAGGCTACAACTTCATGAAGTAGTGTGGTTCTATTTGAGTTAGGCATCTAAACAGTACTCAAAGAGATTTGATATCAAATTGATGTTTCAACTGTCAGTGTGGAAATTAAACACAGTTTGGCATTCATTTTTTTCATCAGCTAATGGAAGCCAACCATTGGTGAATTCTTGCTCCAAATATATTCTCATGTTAATTGAACTATAGTTTTTCTTGTTTTTCATCTGTGATTGCTTAGTCTCTCTGTCTCTCATTCTCTGTTGGTCTCTGTCTTGCTGTCTCTGTCTCTCTTTCTACCTCTCCCACTCCATCTCTTTCATCGGTGTTGAGTCTTGAACTCAAAAGCTTTCTACTATTAAGCTGCTTCCTTAGCCTTTTAAAACATTTTAGAGACAGAGTTTTGTAATGTTGTCTATGCTGGTCTCAAACTTCCAATCCTCCTGCTTCACTCTCTTGAGTCTTTCTAGGTTGGCTGAAGAAGTGCCTTATGGTCCTACACACTATACTCACATGGCTGCTGCCCAGTGCTGCACAAGAGACACAGCTGAAAGTCATGTCATTAAAAACCGAGCAAGCCCTGCTTCTGAGAAGGCAAATAGCATTCAGTGTCGCAGCACTCCTCACTTCTGTCCCACTGAGATTTGGGTGCTTCCTGCCTTGCACTGTGACATGTTCACATTGCCTCTCTTGCTTTATACATTCTATTAATGAAGCTTTTGAACTTTGGCTCATGAGATCACCGAACTTAATTTACTTGCTTCCGCTTTGATGAGCTGCTCATGGGATTTTTGACGTATAAATAAGAGAGAATTCACTGGACAGACAGAAAACGCATACTTTGAGTAACCTGAAAAAACAAAAATACATGTTTGAGAAAAGACAGCACCTGTGTGAACATGAAAATTTTCTGGCTGCCACCCAGAGCATGTGCTTTATCAATATGACATCAATAACATGGATGTGTTCTTTCCATTTTGTTAAGCCTGATTCATTTAGCTGTGTCTTTTGACCCTTTCTCTATAATTTTAACAAAATGGATTCAGCTGCATGAAAAAAAAAATCTAACAGTAGTTGGTCATGATAGAGTTTAAAGAACATGTTAACCCCAGTGACAGCTTATTTTTGTAGTTAGATCTTGGGAGAGGTGGCAAAAAGATCTGAGAGCTAAAGCAAAGTTGTTCCTATGTGTGTGGTCTGGGGCGAGGCATTGTTCCTTGGTGTCTTAACTGCTGTCTTCGCTGTCATATCTGCCATCATCTCAAAGGAATCACTGAGCAGGAAGTGCAGTTTAGCATTTTCCATACAACCCTGACTCTGCAAATGAGCACAACTTTAGACATTTCTATCACAGAAAATTCACCTTCAGTTTTAGGGTTGCATAAAAACAAAATGCAATTTGGGTAATGGCTATGAGCTCAAATAATTTTTAAAAAACCTTTGAGTAATAGAAAGCTGTTAATGGCTCAATTATATCAACTATGTCTCCATCCGTTGCCTGAAAGAGAAAGGTCCTGGTGAAGGAGTAAGAGGGATACTGGGCCTAAGGCTGCTATGGCTGAAGGGAAATCCTGGGAAACACTCATGGATGTTGCCTGCGATCATCTCATGTGTTCTGAATGTAACTAAATCCATTCGTGTCTACTTTCTTCAAACGATTCTTCATTTGACTTTAGAGAAACTTATTCTTACTCTTCGGGTATTTGCCTCAATTAAATCACATTTTTTTGGCAAAATTTGAGCTTTAAAATATAATAGAACCAAGTAGTATTTAGAGCATTACAAAAACTGAAAATTAGGGAAATACAGGAATAGTATAAACTAGTAATATCAAGGTATTGTTTCCTGTATCAGGACTACACCATTTATGACCAGATGAGTTTGAATGTTTTATTAATATGAATGACATAAAGAAGAATGATAGATCAGGTCAAGACTGCACTAGCTTGATTCTTTTATTCATGTGATCACTGTAAAGTGGTTAACAAACCATTGTAATTTTTTTACTTTCACATACATTCTTTTACTTGCACTCAATTTTGCTAAGCATAGAATGAAAGGAACTGAGAGAAAAAAGGAAAGAAGGAAAGAAAGAAACCTCTCATTCAATAGAAGTTCTTTGATAACTCAAAATCTTGAAGAAGTCACTATTCAGCTGAGCTTGACCTAAATCAGTAACTTGACGTTTAATGCTGGAAAACACATCAGTGTACTTGGCTGATGAACTCAAGAGTTGGAAGCTGGTTTCTCCTGTGGACCACACAGACCAACAGGTAAACATGGTGCCCTGACCCCTAGGAAGTCAGCAGGTGACAAAACCTGCATGTGACATCGTTCCCTTTTCATGCTCTGAATTCTGTCTGCACTGGTGTGGACGCATGAAAGCAGCTAGAGCAAGGTCTTGGCTCGTGGGTTCCCCCCTAACTTTTCCTCCGAAGGTGCTGATAGGGGGAAAAATTAGTGATGGAGAACTGAGAGTCTTTGTTAGGACCTGAGTGGCTTTCTTTTCTTAAATCCACATTTCTTTTGCCTTCTCAGCTTCTGTAGTCCTTGGCAAGAATAGATCAAACTTTGTATTTTAATTAGGACTTCTTAGTATACGTGGCCTTCAGCAAAACCGAAACCAAAAAATTTCTGTGAATCTGCGTGAAAGAGAGGGCCAAGGTTGTTTATTTTGCAACCAGTACTTACAGTGTATAAGAGCAAAGGGCAAATTTAACATTAGATTTGTGGTAGGGAACCAAAAGAACTGAAAGGAAAGTGTAATATTTTGAAGTAGAGGTAAAATACTGTGCCTTATGAGTCTGTGAATACCAAATGAAAATATCAGAGAAAAAAGTAACAGGATATTTCTTGATCAATTACAAGACATGGAAACAAACTGTTTTGTGCCATCACTTAAATATCTGTCAAACCTAAGGCATAAATAATTTTTTTTATTTTTAAGAATATTAGTAAACAGGGAGAACTTGCCAATAGGATAAATTGACTGACCTTCTAAATGTCGTTAGTTACAACTGCAATTACAATTTCCTTATGTCCAAGCCATGAATTTTGAAAAGAATATTGACATTTTTCTGCATTTCTGATCAACTTTAAATCATTTCTTAGAGTGAAAATGATATGATACTAATGAAAGTTTTGTGAAGTCAATTTTCAACCTAGGTGAAGTTTTTAAATCAATGTTTATTTCAGTTAGAGGGTATCTTTACATCTTTGATTTTTTTGAAGTAGCAGCTTTGAAACCAGTGTCCACACGATTCTTCATAGCAAAAGATTTCTGTTTATGAAATAATAAACAGTTTATAAAATTGCCTAAATTTATTGATCCTTTTTGTAGATATGTTTTTAATTTGAACTTCATATATAGCTTTACAGTTATATCTACATACAAATGTAGCCGCATTTGAAAAGATGAATACATCCCAAAAGCCCTGTAGCAGAAATATCTCTAATGTGTGGCATATACCAAAAATATCATACCACATTGAATGTCCGCTATTTATAGATTTGCTTATTTTTCTAAGTAGGCCAAATTCCCATATCTTATTTTTGTTCAAAAAGACTCAATGAAAACATAAAATATTGAGACCAAACCCTTTGTGGGCCAAGGCAAACACTGTAGAAACCATGAGAACACTGACTTTGGGAATCTACTAATGTCTGAGGTGCAGTAAATGCATGTCAGTGTTCTCTCCGTTGTAGCCAAGCCTGTGCTAGAAGTTTGCTGCCTCGTAAGAGGGCAGTGCAACAACTTATTTCCCAATGCCGTCTGTGTAAGGTTTTGCTTACCTAGTTTAGTGTCACTTCTCATTAAGCTGTCTGAGAGTGTCCTGGGGAGATGAGACCATCTACCACATTCCAGCCAAAGCAAGTCTGCCCAGTTCTTAAGATTCTGTGAATTCCTAAGACCTTTGTAATAAACTAGGTTGGTTATGTGGCAGGACACTAAGTCCCCCATTGCTGTAGCAGGGTGCTGTCCTTATCCTGGCTAC
>RJWM01029880.1:0-24046 GCA_004363535.1 Dasyprocta punctata | reverse complement strand
GTCTGCATTTCCTGTGTCTCTATCAGTCAATTCTTGGTTCATTTTACTGTCGCAGGCACTTTGGCTCCCATGGCCAACATCAAAGTCATCCTCCTCTGAATCATCATCATCATCACCATGCACCTACATCACTGTTCCTTTATGAAAACATGTATTTTACCATAATGAATCACCTTCATCATTATCCATTCATGAGTAGTCTGATGATTCATTCTGACTTCCTACAAAACTTGTGAATCTGGTTTTTCATGTGCCATTGTACTGAATTGGGCAAGTTGTACCAGAAAATTATAAAGAAAACTTTTTAAAAAACAAATCCTATAGTGATGTGGGTGTATTATACTCTCTGTGATGCTGAAGTAAGCATAAGCAAAAACTATTTCATGGAGCAGCGCATGGGTGCAAATCCTGGTTTGACACTTTTGTACATGAGCATAAACCTTACCTTTCATCATACCAAGTGGGTAAATACAAAGATTGTTTCCTGTATCCCTCAGGGAAAGGTGCTGAGACACAGTCAGCTACTATTATGCCAAAGTAAAAATATACAGTATAAAAGTAAAGGATTAGTCTTTGAGACCTTTAAAACTATGACACCCTTTCCTTTATTCTTGAAATTCTCTTGTCCTGTGCACTCAATGATAACTACTCTCTTATGGTTTATTTGCTATTTATCTAATATTTATTTCTTAGTTTTGTTCATTATCTCCATTTCCCTGCCCTCTCTTACTTTGGGGGCATGTAATATACTGGTCTTTGCCTTCTCTTCTCATTTAAAAGCTTCAACTTGGTAATTTCATCTGCTTTGCTAATTGTCACTGGTGTTATCTTGATAGCTCCCAGATGCATAACCCTCCCAGAGTCTCTGCTTATCTGTGGACTTGTTTGTGTAACTGCACTCTAGATACTACTTGTGTGTTTCTAGTTCCACTTGTCTCAAAGTGAATCTCATTATCTTCCTTTCTATGTTGCTCTTTCTCCTGGTTACGTTTAGTTGAGGTCCCACTCCCCAGTCAAATACATAAGCCAGAAGGTCCAGGAAGCCCTGAGTATCCCTCTCTTCTGTTCTGTCACATGTAGTCTTTACAACCTGTCAGTTTTATTTTCTAATATGTTATCAGTACTAGAATACTCTATTTATAACACGTGGGTATAGTTCTTTAGGTTCTTCAAATTCTGTAGGAAGGAAAGACACAAATTTGACTCCCTTAATTTTAGCTGATCATTTTATCAATGTTTTAATCATAACTTTATCAAGCCATGTTTAAATAAAGTCTTCTTTCTTTTTTGAAGCATTTTGTAGTCTACTCTCAAAAACCTAAGCATTTAAACCCCATTGAAAACACAGGTGTGCATTATCATAAAAGACTAGAATGAGTCAAGCATTGCAATATGATATATGACCCTTATTTATATATATTTGACCCCAGAAATCTCAACTTCCTGTGAGTTGCAGTCATATGGCACATAGTAATTTCTGTATGGTTGCTGCAGAGTATCAGTCTACTCTTTCTGTCCATCTTGGCACAAATGGATTGGGTTCTTCCTCCAAGTCTAACATCAATACATACAGTGTACACCAAAGTTACATAAATCCTACCCACTATCTTGCGTAACTGTTGTTTGCATGGTTTAAAATATCTTATATGCCTTTGTTTTCAATGAACTAAGAAATCTGTAGTATAAATATCTTACCCATCATATATATGTGTGTGTGTGTGTGTGTGTTTGCTTTCCCCTTTATTCTTTTCTCCTCTCTCTATTCCAGTTTCTCTAACTGCCTATATCTTGTACTTTAAATAACTAATTCAAAGATAACAATATGTAATGTGTTAACCATTGTTACTCTCCTATTATCTTGTTTTAAAATTTTATTTTTTCTCTTTAAAATGAAATTTAAAAATGTTACATGAACTCTTACATTAAACAAATATAAACAGAGCTGACTTTCTTAACCTGCAAAGGAACAGCACCAATCTTTTTTCCTTTGTCATTGCTCTTCTCTTTCAAGACATCTTACAGGATCCCTGAAAAGTCTAACTTAGAAATCGTTGGCCTTAGGGCTGAGGATTTAGCTTAGTGGCGTATGCACCTGCCTGGCAGGCGCGAGGTTGTGAGTTTGATCCAAAACGAAAGAAAAGAAATCATTGGCCTGGAGAGAGTATGAGACCAATAAACTCTAGTAAATGAGTTAATGTCATTTACACAGAAATGCACAAAGACTTTGACTGTATGTGAACAATACTAGGGGGAAAAAGTCACAAATTGAAAGAGATTGGATTCAGAATTTTGATCAAATAACAGAGTATTTCCTCCAGTCATACCAAATCTCCTTCTATGTTACAACTTTTAAATGGGACTCTTTTTTCCTCTCCAACTTCCTGTCCTTCTTCCTCACCCGGACTGCCTTAGCCATCTCCTAAATTTTTATAGCAGACTAACTGATCACCTACTACAGGTCTCTGACCCATCCAATAAATGAATAGAGCACTTTCTAAAACCATCTTCCTAAAATCAAATAGCTTTTATTATCTGTGATGTATGGAATGAAAACTATGATCCATAACTTGCCGCAGAAAGCCCATCCTAGAAAAGCCCCTGAGCAACATTCTGCTTAACTTTCTTTTCTTTCTAATTCCTATCCTATGCCCATGAGATACAGAAGAAATGAGAACTCTTTAAACTTCCAATATTTCCCATCTCCATATTCCTGTAAACAGTGTACCTTCTGCTTCTATTAGCTTTTCCTAGTGTGTAACACCTATCCTTCACTACACAGATTTCATACTCCTTTCTTCTCCATGAAGATGTCCCTAATCTCTCCCTCCTTAGGCAACAGTAAATCTACTTCCATGATCATAGCTCTTTGTTTATGCATATTATGTTAGGTTGACCATACTGCAATGTAATTTAATGACACAGCTCTTTGCCAAACTTTGTTGCAAACTCTATAAGTGAAAGAGGCAAGTCTTCCTTCTCACTACCAGCATCTAACAGTACATTTCATCAGGCAGTACTTGGTGAATGAATAAAAAAGCAAATCTTTAAGAAAATAAGTTACAAACATAAACTTGATACATACCTATAATCCCAGTGCTTTGAGAAGCTGAGACAGACAGATGTCAAGTTTGAACCCAGCCTGGATGACTTATCAACTTAATGAGACATTGTCTTAAAATAAAAAATAAAAAGGGTTAGAGATGTAGCTCAGTGCAAAGGCCCTGGGTTTCATTCCCATATCCACCCCACAACTCACCACCATCCCCATAAGAAAAGAAAAATATTTAAGTACAGAGACAGCATGGAGAAGAGATTGCCGAAGAAGCTACTCATTCAGGGAATCCATTGAACAAATATTGAGATAATTCAGGCTAGTGAAATTAACAATGAGTTGAAGCAGGAAATTCCAAATGGATATGGAGCAAAGCACACTGGACATCACTGAAAATGGAATCCGCAGTACCCAGAAAAAGTTTGACAGAGAATAATGAGCAATTTACAACAAATCTACATTTGAATCAGAAGCAAAAAAGGAATAATTTCAACCGCAGTCCCTGGTAAAGTAAGAGTAAAGCTGAATAACTTGGTTTTAGTATGGCAAACAAGGACTATATGTGTGCATAATGTTGCTAATTGCTTACATGTCACTTTATTGTACTGTCTTGAGTTTTGAAAGCAGAGTTTAGCATAAGTGAGAGCTCAGGAATTGTGCATGACCTATGTCTAAGAACACTGACAGCAGTCGTGGTCTAAACTGCCATTTTTGCCACGGCACTTCTCTGATATTGGAAGCTACTTGTTTTTCAGTTCCTTAAAATGAATGATTACAAATGAAAGAAATAATTTGAAAGACATGTGTGTGCATACACATATATGTGTGTGTACATATGTGTGTACACATATATGTGTGTGTACATATATATATATATATATACAAATAAATATGCAATATTTGTATCTGGGACCTGACATACTGATTTTTAAATTTTTAATAGTCTTCTGGTACATTTTTTCCAAGTCAAATATCTAATTTGATTACCACATTTTAATACCTGAAGTATATGTTTTAAATGAAATTTATGTTGGATATACTGAACTGTCCTACTAAATTTCCTTTAAATTACTGTTAAGAATTTTCTCTTAAAGGTCACTCATTGTAATAGAGTGAGAATGGATCTAAATCTGGATTAAAAGCTTTTGGTGAATTCAGTGTGCGTTTCCCCCTGACTTGGAGTTAACGACTTACTGCTCCCTGAGGATTTCTTATCTAGAGGTAACATGCACCATCTTGCTGAGTTAAAATCCTAGTAAGGGATTGGGTTAATACTCCATTTCTAATGAAAGAGAATAATACCAACAATGATTCTAATTATATATTGAACATAAAGAGTTCATTTCTCCCCAGGACCTAAAGGAAAGTTTATGTCTAATTCTTAGTTTATAAGTAAAAAAACAAGTGACTTGACAAAGATTATACTGTACATTAGTGTGATGAGAAAAAAATGTGATTAGATATCTGTAGTTTTGATTCCACATTTAGTAATCATTGCTTCACATTGTAGTTTTCTGAGAAAAGAATAAATTGTAACTAATAGAAAGAATCATTATAATTTGATATAAGGAAGAAATACCTGAAAGACGTTTGTGGAGCCTTGGAGTGTGGAATATAGGAAGCTATGAAATTTCTTTTACTAGATGTGTTCTAACATAAAGTAGATTTATATATGTCTGAAAGCATTTATGAGAAATACTATCTGATTGCGGCAAGGTGGAATAGTTTATTTGCCAAGGTTTCTTCTAGTTGAATAATTCAGTGATTTCTCTGTAATATCCTGATACATTTTTCCTAGTAAAAGTCAAAAATATATAATAACAAATGTAAAATGACACTTAAACTGCTTCCTTTATACTAGGGAATAAGCAGAAGAGACTTGAGTTGAATCTTTTCACACTTGCCTCTCTACAGTCTCTTTTCAAAACTAGCTGAGAGACCATTTTAAACCACAGGTCAGAGCATGGCAGTCTCTACTCTGTACTCTGCCTTGCTCCCTATTCTACTCCAAGACGAGTCAGATCCTTGTATGTACTTTCCTGCAGGTCCCGAGATGATTTATGCAACTCTCTTCCCCAACTCACCTCTACCTTTCGATGCTCACCCTTTGTCATATGTAATACTTGCACATTCTGTTCCAGTCATGCTGGCCTCCTTGTTACCCCTCTTCCGAAAACACTCCCACTTCAGGGCTTTTGCATGTGCTATTTCCTTGCTCTACAAATTCTCTGCAATGAGTCAGCTGCATCACCCCCTATTTAAAACTCCAAGCACCCTCCACCCCTAATGAATGCTATTTCCTTTTTCACTGATTCAAACACTTCATAGTATTTATGATGTTGGTTTTTTTGTTGTTCAGCACTCCCAACCTCTAGAAAATTCAAAGTCCTGAAACATTTGTGTCTCGTCTTTATCAATTTTATTCACTGATTCATCTCAGACATTCAAAATAGTCATCTCCAGCACATATTAAGTTCTCAATAAAATGTTATGAACAAATTAATTAATGCTTACTAACCCACAGACACGATGAACTTGATTCAGATAGTTTTTACTTTTATGAAAGATACAATTTATATATATATATAATATATATATATATATATAATATATATATATATATATTATATATATGGCCAGACAGGAAAAAAATTTCTCAAAGATATAATTTTGAAAAAAGAGAGATGATTCAAAGTAATATGGAAAGACAAAATGTAAAAGAATTAAGCATTAATATCAATATCAATAAACTATAGTATTAAATCTCATTGTTAAATATAATTCACACTAAAAACATTATATAATACAGTGAAATAATTCATTGCAAACTAGATCCAAAATGACAGATTAATCAATGCACACTGAAAAATGAAAATAACAAAAAAATTTTAATGGGGAGAAAAAGTTCTCTACTTCAGATAGCATAGAGTGGAAATTGTTTTATTATGATAATACCCATCAAAGAAAAGACCCAAAGACTGTTCTTAAACCCCACTTCTAAACAACAGACTGCCCCTACTTTAAAAGACTCTTTGTGTTCTATCCAAAGGCTTAACCTATCAGAAGCAGGATAGACATGGAACAACAATTCCATGCATTTCTTAAATTCAAATTCCTCTATCATCTCAGTCCCGTCTGTCGCCACAAAGTGACAGCCAGAATTAAGCAACAGTTCCAACTTCGTCTTTGCAGAGTAGAGAAATCAACCTTCCTGTCCCTGCTTCTATATGTTCTGTTTGTATTAATTCAGCCAAGTACCATCTTTGCTCTTATTGGAGCTAGTTCAATGACTCCTATGGGAATTCTTACCCAGTTCAGCTCCTAAGACTTTTAGGCTACAATACTCTACAATATGTTCAACCATCGATAGGACCTCGTACTTCTTCACACAAGTGGCAATGTGATAGATTTCATCCCATGAAATCTCATGTCAGGACAGTTGTAATTCAACATATTGACTAACGACAATGTTAGTTTTTACTACAAATTTGGGAGAGTATTCTATGTCTTAAGGTTATAAGTGTAAGTAACATGAAAATCTGAAAAGGATAGGTGAAGAGGTGGAACCCTGTAGCAGTCCCCTAGAAATTTCCCTTGTGGGTGACATCAATTTACTAATGAGTCCCATTGAGTTTCTATGATTGAAGTAATGACTGAGCCACTTATCGGTTGTTGAAATTTCATATTTTTGTAGCATAAAAATATGAACATTGTCTAAGATTTTGCCAGTTTAAGAACCAGTCCTAGAAATTTATTTCTACAGAGCCTGACATTTTATTATCATTAGACATATGCTGACTTTCTGTGACCTTGCTTGGGATATTTAGGCATCACCTCTTGATAACATTCAAAACACATATCAAGTTTGTATAATTTTTCCTACTTTTTGAAAACTAGGAAATTAATTTGATATAGCTATGCAAAAGCTCATCAGAAAAAGTCAAGTAAGTTCAAGGAAAGTAGTGCAATATGCTGCTTTATTGCGAAGCACACCACCACATTTCTCTGTGATTATACTTTTAATTCTAAGTCAATTACATTTAGAATCCATAGTAAACCATGAATAATGACCAATTAAAAGCATGTTTAAATGGCATTGCCCTTCAAAATTAGATTAGTGTTAATGAAGTAAACTGCTCTTGATATTGCAAAAAATCTGATTAAATGATTGCTGTTACAACTAATTGAGAAGTCCTGCATATGGAACACTTCTAAATCTGCACTTTTCTTCCACTTACTTTTCTCCTATTTATAGGAAGGGAGAGCTAATTTAAGATCTTCCAAAGCCTATCCTCCCTCATATCATTACTTATTCACCCTTTTTCTTTCACTTGGTGTTTTTAAAGGAAGATCTTTAAACCTACATGGATGTTCTTAACATTCCTTGGTTTATGATTAGTTAGTCTTGACCTCTGGTCTTTGTTAGAAAGCCATAGAAAGGTAAATTCACAGTGTTTTTTTGTATCCTTAACTTAGCACCTCTGCAGGGTAACAAAATAGGTAGCCTAAGAATTATTCCTTGACATCTTGATATTTTTAGACAAGACTTTTTAAAGAATTTTGTTATTCAATTGGTTAGTGGTGGTTTTGAAATGCACAGCAATTTTAGATCATTTAAACTATGTCTCTACTTTTTTTAAATGATCAACTTGAAATGCAGAGAGTAGGGATGAGAAATCGCTCAAGACTTTTTTTAAATGTCCTTGCTAATTCAAGTAACCTGCAAGTGTGAAAGAAAGCAGCAAGCAGCCTGAAGGCCATGCTGGTTCCAATGTAAACGCTGATGCTTGGAGTCAGGTTGTTACAACTCTCAGCGCTGTGGTTTCCTTAGCTAAAAATGGAGAAATCATATTTCTCAAAATTGCCTCAGGATAATTTCATTCAAATGTGGAAGAGACTTATGAACTATGAAATTCTGTGCAGGCTCCCAGAAATATAATTTCTTTTCTCATTCATCCCCTAATTCAATCAGAATGGTCAATTGGTAGAGATGTATTATTTAAAGCTAGAATCACCTATTAATCATCACCTTTACCAAAGAAAGTAGAGACACAAAAAAAAACAATTTGTACATAAAAAGACGAAATACACGATCTGCAGCACAAATTTTATTTATTAAGTTTTTAAAAAGAACTTTACCTTAGGATAAAACAAACAGCAATTAACTTTTGTGTTGTTTAATTACTTGATTCTTCAATGAGCATGGTTTGAAAAGGCTAGACTTTCTATGCTATGTGCAAAATAAAATAAATCATTTTGGGGTCATATTTTCCAAACAGAAAAATATGATATTTTTATATTATTGTCTTCCATCCGTTTACTTTATGAACCTTAGTTCCTCCATGGTGCTATTGGTGAGAAACAAACTGTTTCTAAATATGATGCTTGCATTTTGATTCTTTATTTTAGCTGTAAAATCATACATAGCTAGGCTTATCTCTTATAAACCCATCTGTGGCAGCTGAAAAGTAAATTATTTTGTTGAAGGTCAGCATTAAATCTGGCCAGATTTACCTTTTATTAATCCCTGTGTATTGCTTAGGATGTAAGCTTTTTATCTCTGGGCTATAACCACTTTTTGACTCCAGAATCTTTTCTCTCAATTTGATTCGTAATGCAATAAATGTTATGATTTGGCCATCTGGGCATTTTCAACTGTGGCATCAGAAAATGAAGTATCAGTTTGGTGTAGGATCTGATGTTCACCTTTTATTACACATCACCAGCCATTTGTCAAAAACGCAGTCTGTGTCTAACAGTTTACTGTGGCCATGTATGCTTTGGTCATGCTTCCTAACTCTCAATTAGAAAAATCTCACATTTAGTCATTGTGTTTTATGGGTTGTGGAAACACAAGGGTCTTTAAAATGGACAGACAGCTGAAAAATTTGGCAGGCGGTTAAATGTGGACCAAGTGAGACTCCTCACAGATTCATGATTTATTATTACTCCTGTGCTCAATCTGTGTTGAAATAAACATAAGATCCTATTAATGCTAAAAATGACAAACTTGGAGAATCACATGAAGCATAGTTATATGTGAAATAAGAGAAGAAAATCACTTTGGTGACTCAAATTAGCTTTTTTCACAAAGGGTCTCTGAACAGTTTCTGCCATTTGGAAATCTTCCTGAGTGAGAAGTAAATTTTACTTTCCATATTTCTCACATAGTTGAGATGCTGGCTTTCTTTAAAATTCAAATGCCACCTCTCCCTTGCAGCTTCTATGCATACCCACTTGGAACTGGTATTTCTGTTACAGTTCCAAAGCTCTAATTCACAGACCTGAAGTTCAGTCAATGCATTTGCACCATCCTACACCCACAGGGAGCATCTCGTTCTAATTTCACTATGGTGCCCTGTGGTTAACAGAAGCCCTGAGCGCTTGTGAACTCATTACAGAATGTTTCCATTCATTTTTAATCTAATGTTCTAGTTCATTACACAACTGTTTTATATCCAGATTGTAGGCATCTTCAGTCAGTATCCATATGTCATACCTTTGAGTGATTCACAAAGTGTCTTCACCCTTAAAGATTTGTAAGCAATAAATGTTGAAAGTTGAATGAATGCTGAAATTACATAAAATTGCAATTTTAGATTTTGTCAGAGCTGCATTTGCTTATTCTTAGAATTTGAATATGTCAGCTGCATATCATATTTCACATATTCAATTTCTAAACCAGTATATTGGTATCATTACATTCAGAAAACATCAGTTTAAGATGGGAGGGCACAGACCTCTGGAGTTATTAAAAGTGGGCCTAGATGAAAGGCATAGAGGAAATATTTTAATAAGAAAATTGTACTCATTTTAGAAGCTTGATTATGACGACCTTCAAAGTTAATTGAGTGTGCCAATTTCGTGTGCAGAAAGTCAAAAGCCTTGTAGAAAATTGCTTGTTTCCTGATCATTTTATGTGTATTACCAAGGATAAACACTAATCACTATTCCAAGCATCTTTTTTGTGTCTTTCTTGATGGTCTACAACACATTTTGCAATTTACAGGTTGGAGATCAGCATGTATTTTAATGACTTTTGTAAATTATGTCACAAACACAATATCATTAGTCACTAATCTATTTTTTAATTCCAGATGATTTGATTTTCAGTTTACCTTAGATAATTCTGGCATAGAACATATTTTAAAATTTTAAGATTTTTGTTTCAAGAATTTTGTTGTAGAATATTTCTTCTGGCTGTTTCATTTTGGTTACCAAGTTAAATTCAAGATTGTACTTGTGGAAATATTAATGCTCTACACATCAATGTAAACATCAGTGAAGCCATATAATAACAGAAAAATTAAAAATAAAAATCACAGGCAGCTCTCCTGCATTGAATCATATTGTCTGCATTAATGGTTGCCTCCATTTGGACCAATATTTCATTCCTTTTCCTCAGTAGCATCATGAGAATGAGCACCATTAGGCTAATATATTCCAAAGGAGCTCATTATTGTCGGGGGCAGAAGAGCAGGCCTACTGTACCATGACAGTGATACTAAATTTAATTGCTTCTACTCTGCAAGTGTACATTCATTACTTTAATTTATTAAAAATGTATTATCTAAGAGCACAGTTAACTAAGTAATACAATTACTTAATCTCATGATATACACTGGTTTTGGTCATCTTTCACTAGGTATTCTCTGAAGCAAGTTCTCATTTTCTTTTTAACAATATCATTTTATAATTTGGGTTTTTAAGAACAACAGACCATTTCAGGCAAGAATCATTAAGTGTAAGTATTTACTTTTATTGCAAATTAATACAGTGAATTTATGTTTTGTTTTGCTTTACTCTATTACTTAGTGTTGATTTTATCAAGACTATGAAAATGATACAGTATCGATATTTAAGACATACTGTCAAATGTGAATACTTTTCTCTTTCTGAACAACTTTTTAAACTTTTGGGGAGTTTACTTTTGCACTTAGTTTGCTCAAATTTCCTATATTTGCCATTAAATTATCCCTGAAGCTCTCCACATGCTGTCAAAATATATTCAAAGATATTTAAATGTATCAACTCTTCAACCAATTTTATTCTAATTTCATTAACTAGTTAATAGAAGTTGATTCTTAATTTCATTCACTGAGGACCCTCAACTCTTTAGAAGTGATAAAATCTGGATTTGTTAATCCGTGTGTCCAGCTTTCATTAAGATATATCCTTTCAAAAGCATCCTAGAGCCAGGCATGGTGATGCACACCTGTAATTCCAGCACTCTGAAGGCTGAGGAAAAAGAATCTCTATGCGTTTGAGGTCAGTCTGGGCTACAAAGTGAGTTGGGAGAACAACCTGAACTGTACAGTGAAACCTATCTCAAAAAGACAAAAAGAATTGGAGATTTCCTTTACTTCTCTGCTAAACATCTTCTTTTTGTTTTCCTTTCTCTTGGTTTACCTCAACATTTAGTGGAACATAATCTTGATGTGAAAAGGAAATATATTTTTGAGGCTTTCATGTTTAATATAGTTTTATTCAAACTTATACTTGGTCTATTGTCAGTTTGTTAACTCTATGAAGGAAACTATTTTCCCTCCATATTCCTTCCACATCCTTCAATACCCTTTGTCATTGGAAAGAAAGTCGATGTTATATTATATTCTAAGTTTTTGTCTTTGGCTCCTCCAAGGTAGAAGACCATAGCATCTTCTTTGTATTTATATACTCTGAAATTTCTGAATGCTGTGATTAGATATTGGTCCACTTGGAGCATCTTTGATGAGAATCTTCTGGACTCTTTCGGTGTGGGTACTCGTGTTCATCCATTTGAGAAATAGTCTGATTTTATTGCACATCTGCCATTTAATTCTCCTCTTACCTATTTTTAGAATGTTAGTATTTGAGTATACACCTTCCTTTATTGAATCTGTAATTTTCTTATCTTTTCTTTCATATTTTCCATCTTCTAAAAAAAATCTTCTGAAGATTTTCTTTATTTTCTAACATTCATAAGTGAACATTTTGCCCCACTTTAATATTTTCATACTCAAAATACCACTTCTTTCTAGATTTTCCCTTTTCTTTGAATTCCAGTCTTGCTTCATAATTAGAAGTTTGTTTTCTTTGGATTTAAATGTTAGTCCTTTTTCCCCAAAGAGAGTTAGCTAGCTTCACTACTGGGATATCTTCTTCCTCTAAATGCTTTGCGCATTTTCCCCTCTCTGTTGTGGTTTCTGCCCCCCATCTTAGTGATGTTTTTACAGTGCTAATAATCTTTAGTTTCAGGCACAAACTTAAAACTTGAGACAGAGATTGCTCAAAAGTTGCTAACACATATTATGATTCCTATTGTTCATTTCCTTCACAGTAGCATAATAGACATGGGTTGGCTCTGCAGTTGATCCTGTATTCCAGGAGACAATCTTCTGTTCTCCTACCTATAAGGTAAAGTCAGGCTTCATCCTTGTAAGCCTATATATTTTTATTAGAACTCTTACTTATATTTTATGGAGTTTCAGGAGGGAACCAAAATAGATATGTTTGTGCAAATCTTAGCTTGACCAAGAACCATTTTATTTCCAGAGTCTTAGCAGCTAGGACATAACTTGGAAATATAAGCATTCATTAAATAATTGCTGTGAATAGATAATGTAAGGAAGCCAGGAAGTCAAATAGTGATTATCCTTTCTAGTTTTTAATGCTTTGTATAGGAAAAGTTTTATTTTGAATTTAAGTCTAAAGTGTCAGAAAGTTCTTAAGAACTTATAAGGCTGACTTGGTGAGGAGCGCAATAATTTGGTTAAATAGAATAAAAGACTTTAGGAGCAGTTTATATTTCCTCAGCAATACGTGGCTCAATTCACAACCCTTAAATCTTTTTTTTTTTTTTTTTTTTTTTTGTGCTGAAGATTGAATTCAGGGCTTTATCCATGTTACACAAGCAGTCTACCATTCTACCACTGAGTTATACACCCAGTTACACACTCACCCCAAAATATCTTTTGTAATAGAAGTTAATCACATTTTGATATAGACCATGAATATTCCAAAATATTGTATAAATGTAACATATAGACAAACTACCCCTCCTCTTTTTATCATGTGGTAACTAAATGATATAAAACCCGCCATGGGTATACTTTATACAGTTTCACTATTTTTCAACTAAAGTATCACCCAGAATACCAGGATTTGGTCTTTAATAGTTTGAGGAATGAGAAAGTATAAGGAGGAGAGGACAAACTGAACACAGAGCTTGAATCATGACTTGGCTTGAGACACTGTAACGGTATTTGGAGACATTGTTGAATTTAGCAGCTAATCAGACCTGGGACAGGGCCTCTTTGAGACCAGGTATTTCATGCTGGACACTTTGCAGGCCCTCTTTCTGTGAACTTAGGACTTATGTTGTTAGAAATTTTTGTTTAATTGTTTATCAAAATTTTCTCCCCTCAATGTTTGAGTCTTCTACTTTCAAATGGAAACTCCTGTTAACTCAAATACAGGACATCTTGGACTATGCTGTTTCTCTCCTACCCCTCCCCCCCCACTCCCTGCTTTGTTTTTTTAACTCCTCTGATTTCATAAAATTCTATCTTTCAATTCTCTGCTGACCTTTTCATTAGTGCTATTACGTTTATAAATTCAAATATTTTTGTGGTTGTTGTTGTTTCGTGTTCTATATTCATAGCATGCTTTGCTCAAGTTACTATATTTTTCAAAGTTTTTTTTTTCTTTGCATAGCATTTCCTCCAAATTGCTTTTCTTTTTTTTGTTTGTTTTGATCTATATCTTGAGAGTCTTTGCTCAGCTTTTTCTCCTCCTTAGCTACCTGAGTGTACTTGTGAGCAAGGGATTTAAAACTAAATTTGTGGTGCTGAGCATGGGCTGGAGATGGGCACCTCTCAGGCACACTGCAATGCGTCCTCTGCGGATTGCTGTCTGGCAGTACCAGGAGTCAATATATTTGTTATTCTCTTTTGGAGAAGACCAAATTTCCAGCAAGGAACTGCCCAGTTTCTATCCAGAGGGGAGTTACCTGGGAGTCAGGTCCAAGTGTGAGAAGAAAGTGGGGTGTCTGCATTCAGGTTTTAGGATGAATCTGGTGATTAGCACTGCTGCTGTCAGTAATGTATGAATGGCATTCCCTGGCCAAAGACGCTCTGTTGCCTGCCCTAGTGAATACATCTACAAACTTTCAGGTGGAGGAAGAGCAAAGCAGTGATAAGGAGAGGACAGCAAAGATCTTACTGGTCCTAGGTCCACCCAGGCTGAATGAGTTCAAAACTACAGCTACACCCCTGTTCCAGAAGTAAATGATGCTTTCAGTGATTCTGCTAGTGAACCTGGATTTTCAGTCCTTTTCCATACTGATGTTAATACCTTCTCACCCATTTGTTTCTAGCTTCTGAAATGATGTACCCTTTGCCCCCTCATCCATCCTTGTGAACTAGATTTAGGGTATAGCCCTGTCTTAGTTACTTTTCTCTCATTGCTGAGACAAAATAACTGACACAACGTCCCTAAAATTCATTTGGAAACAGAAGAGACCTAGAATAGCAAAGGCAACCCTGGGCCAAAATAGCAAGGCAGGAGGCATCTCAATCCCTGACTTGAAATTATACTGTAAAGCTACAGTGATAAAATTAGCATGATATGGGCAAAAAAACAGACCTGAGGCTCAATGGAACAGATTAGAGGATGCAAACACAACTACGAAGACATTCAGCCACCTTATATTTGACAAAAGGGCTAAACATGTTCACTGGAAGAGAGATAACCTCCTTAATAAATGGTGTTGGAAAAATTGGCTTTCCACATGCTGAAGACTGAAACTAGACCCATGTCTATCACCATTCACTAAACTAAAGTCAAAATGGAGCAAAGATCTAAATATTAAAACAGAAACACTAAATCTACTGGAAGACAAGGTAGGTAGAAATCCTGAAGACATAGGGGTAGGCAAAGAGTTCACGAACAAAATACAAATCACATGGGAAGTACTTCAAAGAATCAGCAACTGGGATCTCATCTTATTAAAAAGTTTTGCACTTCAAAAGAAATCACCAACAGAGTGAAAAGAAAACCCACAGAATGGAAAAGAATGTTAGCCAGCTGTCCCTCAGACAAAGGACTTATATCTAGAACATATAAAGAATTGAAAAAATCAGGCATCCCAATTCAAAGACCCAATCCAAAAAATGGGCATCTGAGATGAATACATACTTCTCAGATGAAGAAATACAAATAGCAACTAAATACATGAAGAAATGTTCAACATCACTAGTCATTTGAGAAATGCAAATTAAAACAACATTGAGATTCCATCTAACACCAGAAAGAATGGTAACTATCAAGAAATCAACTGATGACAAATGCTGGCGGGACAGTGGAGAAAAAGCAACCTTTCTCCACTGTTGGTGGGAGTGTAGACTGGTGCGACCACTGTGGAAATCAGTGTGCAGATTCTTCAAAAAACTAGGATTGGAAGTCTCATTCAATCCAGCTATTCCTCTTCTGCACATTTTCCCAGAAAAATTGAAAGTGTCATGCCACAGTGATATATGTGTACCCATGTATAGCAGCACAATTTGTAATAGCTAAATCTTGGAAACAACCAAAATGCCCATCAAGCACCGAAAGGATGAAAAAGATGTGATATTTTTATACAATGGAATATTACTCAGCTATAAAAAAGAATAATCTTGAGGTTTTTATAAGTAAATGGAGGCAACTTGAGACTTTACTCACAAGTGAAATAAAACAAATTCACATTTATAAATACCGTATTGTGTTCTTAATTAAAAAAATACAAAACTGAAAGAGCAATAAGATCCAAAATGTACAACAGATATTGTAATAATGAAAGAGAAAAAAGGTGCTCAAAAGGAAAAAAACAACTTGGATAGGGGTAAGGAGAAAATGGAGAAAGGAAAAGATTGTATGTATGTAGGTATACATATATAACTGCATGTATGTATATGTATACAAGATAGATAACTATGCTACTAATCTCTGTTAGTTCATCAAAAAGAACAGATTGTGCTATCATTGTTTGATTGTTTGATCATTTTCTATGCCTAGATTTTTTAATCTGAACAACTACTTTTTTTTTTTAAAGGGGCTTTTTTTTTGGTCTTTTTTTTACTATTTCCTTTTTTTTTTTTTTTGGTACCAGGAACTGAACTCAGAGCCTCGCGCTTGCCAGGCAGGTGCTGTACCGCTGAGCTACATCCCCGGCCCTGAACAACTACTTTTAAGATAACAATATACAATATACTAACTAACGTTAACTTTTACTTTTTTAAAAATTCTGTATCATTTCTATCCTTTTTTCTGTTTTACTTTTTAAAATAACAAAAAGAAAAGTAAAAAACAATTAAGGAAGGAAAGGTTTATTTAGCTCACAGTGTGTGGAGGTTTCAGTTCATAATCAGCTGGCTCCAAAGCAGGGTGCCATGGCACAGGGGCTACACTTCAAGGCAATGGAAGAAAGTAAAAACAGCAAGAGCAAAAGAAGTGGGGGGCAAGCCTCTTTTCCTCCCTTATATTGTAAGCAGGCTACAACCCCCTAGGGGCAGTGTAGTAGTCACACCATCTCCCTGCCCTCTTCTTGCACACAATGATGATGTTTACAAAGTAAGAACACTGGCTTCCTGCTGAATGGCTTAAACTTCTAAACTTCTCAAGTTGACACAATGCATCAACCATTACAAATCCTTTTCTATAATTTTTTTCAGTACTCCATCTTAATAAGAAACCAAACTGAAATAGTTTTCATATGTAGCCCTCCCATAGCATATGACAGTGTCTCACATATAGCAAGCACTAAACTGGTATTTTTAGAATTGAACAGATGAGCACTTTAAATGCACTCAAAACAGTATTTTCATAGACTACATATTTATTTATTTGACAGATTAATAAAATCAAATACATCTCCCTTGCCTTCCAATAAAGTAACGTATAGATAATCCCATAAGTAAAAAATTCTGTATCACAAAAAGTTCACAAAATTTTAGGTGGACATTTTATTTGCTCCTGTTCTCTTATCTAGTCAACAAATATTTATTAGCAACCAAAATATCATGAACTATCACTAAGATTAATGTTTGCATTTTATTACTAACATGTCTATTTTAACTTAGCAGGAAATTACTCTAGATGAGTGCTTATAGGTTAAGATTTGTTAGCTTCCAGTCAAGAGAAGATTGAAATTTCTGTAGTTTATATATGTCACTATCTATAAAACTTTGAAATATAGACTCTGTTCTTTTATTAAATGTAATAATGCAAATGGAGTTTTAGTTTATTGCTTCTGTGTAAAGCTTCATCAGGTTTCTGAGAAGGTTAGAAAACTTATTGCAATGCATTTAGAATTTAGTTAGAATTTAAGTTGATATTATTAATATTTCTTTCAACTAGAATTATATTTAAAACCACTAGAGTTTGATAAATTGTTCAGTTTATCCAGACAGTACAGTGTTTCCTTAGGGATATAATATTAGATATTTAATTTTTGTACTTGGATATTTGATCTATTCAAATTTATGGATCAGCAGGCACTACAATATTCCACAGATCTCTTCATTTTTCATTTTAGAAATAGATCAATTGCTGGTACAATAGTGTGGCATTTCTTCTGTAACCATTTGCACAGAACATAATTGGTTTTCATTTGTAGAAAAAAAATCATGAAATTCATATTCAGATGGTACGTTGAATGTCGAATTTCTACATAAAAGATGGCATCATTTTAATGCATAACTTTTAAAAAATAATGTAAATAATTCAAAGATAGAATGGACATTTTTGGTTATGTGTTTAAGACCTATTTTACCTTTTTGCATCATTTTGATTAAAATTAAAAATTAATTGGAAAGAAAATAATATCTGTTGAGCATTTTCTATATGCCAGATATTTTACTGAACAATTTTTATGCATTGTCTCATTTATTTTCCAGACAGTTCTACAAAGTTGTTGCTATTCCCATTTTGTAAATTAGAAATATACCAAAGTCAATAATAAAACATAAAATAATGGGATACTAAAATTCATAGTAGCTAATACTCAATGAATGTAAGCCAAGTATGGACCATTGTTTGAGTGTTTATGGACGTATGGTCCTCCCTTCTCTGCAACCTCACTTTCCATTGCTCTGATTGGCTGCTATCCCAGAATAATAGAGAATTTTAGAAACAAACAATTGATGAGTTAAATTGAATGCGATTGTGAGGAACATGTTGAAATCTTATACTGCCACACTCTACCTCACCCAGAACTAGATCATGTCTTTGTCATTTACACACTGCATATGCTACCTGCCTGTAGATACTTAGTAGCTGTCTCAATTATCAGATGAAAAATGCATGGTGTATATAGGGTTTGGTACCCACAATTTCAGTCACCCCCTGGAGGTCTTCAAAGCAGGTTCTTCTAGGATAAATGTAGATGACTGTAGTTCATCTTTTGATCTTCATCAGGTCCATGAGGTGGGGCCATTATTATTCCTGCTTGACAAATAATAAAGGATGGTCAGAAGGAAGAAGTGAATGCTTCAAAAATTACAAGGTCAAAATTGAAATCCAAGTAACTGCAAGCATAGCTGTTATTGAGATATGATGCTTCGCCCACTTGCTAAACTTTGTGCTGCAATTAATAGAAATTTCACATTTGTCATTTCACGTTACAAAGTCTGGAGGGAGAGTTGTTTCTAAGTTTTTTTTTATGCAAAATTGTCATAAAAGATTCAGGTTCTTACTGTGTTTGTTTTGCCAGGTCAGTGCGGCTTTTAAAACTACATCTGTACTTTACTGGCTATCAATTAAAGCAAGTTATTTAAACTTACTGAGCCCAAGCATATTCAAAGGTAACAGGGAATGACTCTCATTTCAGTCTTGATGTAGGATTTGAAACAAAATGTCTGCAGCAACTCCAGGCCTCATATTTCATTTATTAGTTTCTTCATCTGAGACATCAATAGAATGGTGTCACCTACTCCGTGGTTCATTGCAAAGAATAAGGTAGTTAAAACATAAAACGCTAAGAACTGGGTCTGGAAAACTGTAAGTGCCACATATGTGTTCATCATTGTTGTTGGTAGTTTTGTGACAAAATTCAGAAGAACTTATAGTGCTCTCTTTGAGGCAAAGTTTGTTTACTTCTGGCAGATGTTCTTACTTCTTTGCTTGACAGGAGTTCGCCTTTAGGCTCTTTCCTGAAATAATTTCCAGATATGATGTCAGGTTTGTCCTTAGACTGACAGTGGAGATACTGTGAATCAAAACCAGAGTCACGTTCCCTAAGGCATGGGGTCATGATGGATGGGACATAAAAGGAAGGGGCTTACAGCAACCTCTCCTGGCTACCATGAATATGACATAGAAGCTGCCCGAAGAGCTCATGTAGGCATCATAGAAGAAAGCAAAGAGCAAGTCAGCAGCCTGAGTTTAATTCTTATCTCTGCCATGGAATTGCCACTTGGTTGAAAAGCTGTTTTTTCATCCAGAAATAGGAACAAAGTGCCTTGGACCATTTTGATTGACTGGATGACTATTCTTTTCTTCCCATACTGCATGTAATCAATAACCTTCCCAATAAAGGACCCCTGCCCACAGCCCTTACTCATCAAGGATACACAGAAACCATCCCTCTCTGACAAGCCATACAAACAAGCAAGAATCATAACACATTTAGAGAATAGTTTAAAAAATCAAATCTGCTAATACATGTGAAAATGCTTTATGAATATG
This sequence comes from Dasyprocta punctata, assembly GCA_004363535.1. Lineage (NCBI taxonomy): Eukaryota > Metazoa > Chordata > Mammalia > Rodentia > Dasyproctidae > Dasyprocta > Dasyprocta punctata. The sequence goes on along the minus strand of RJWM01029880.1, from coordinate 4,290 downwards.
TAAGGCATATACAGCAATGAAGAATGGGAGTTATTTACCCCTACAAGACTTCTGATCCATCTGCTAGGCTGAAGGATTAGTCCTTTCCTGATAATGGATTAATGGCAGATGCACAACATTAGAAGCTGCGTGGATCATTAACCCATGACACTAGCAACTCAGTTCTAAAAGTGAGCAACTGTATAGAACGCATATTAGCAAGAACATTAACGAAATGATCAGGATTTAATGTTTCCTAATGGGCCATTATATCCCTTTTGTTCTTGAAGTTGATTAAAAAATACATGAATTTGTGGCATAGAAATTAGTATCATTCTAAAGAGCTGGCATCAGAACATTTAACAGATACCTGGGGAGTTGCTCCCTTTGGCGTAGAAGCTGGAATTAAGGGAAAAAAACTTAGAGAATAACAGCAGTTAGGAATCAGTGTTCAATTGTTTTATCATTTTTATAGCTGTATCTTGTAATCTGAACAACTACTTTGAAGATAACAATATGCAATGTATTAACCAGTGCTAATCTCCAGTTATTTTTTTTGAAATTCTGTATCATTTTTATTCTGTTAAAAACAAATTCCAACAAAAATTTACCTAAAAATCACCATCTGTACTAAAGATATGTCTTCATAGACTGAATTAACAAGGAGATATCAATAGTCAAATTACTACAGTTTCAGTTACATTTTTAAAAGTACTATAGTCGAAGGGCCTTTGATCAGAAGATAGCATTGAATTTTACTACAGTGTTTGAGTACAGCTGAAAGTAGTCCTGCCCCGAAGTGTGACAAGCGTACAGATCACTAAGTCCTCACATGGCTTCTACTGATGAAAGGTCATATTTATTTAGCTGAAGTATTTTTTATATTTTGGAAATATTCTACACAGTCATTTTCTACAGGCATTAGTTACTGGATAGTAAGTTGCTCATATTGGGAAGTTGATTTTTTAAAATGTTTATCTGTGCTTCACTCTTTGATTGATTAGTGATTTCTGCATGTAAGACTACAATTGCAACACAAGATACTTCTAATAAAATCAAAGCTGTAATTTCATTGTGTAGTATTTATTATGAAAATTAAGATCATCTTTCTAATGCTGCTGTGATTTTAATATGATTTAACCTCAAACCTTATGCAAGAGTTTAATCCCCAAAGTCTTATGTTAATTCTATCAAGAGGATGGAAACTTAACTATAATGTTTAGAGTTGGAATTATTGGAAGTGATTATATTCACTGAGGTCACTAGTGTGGTACCCTGTGACTAAATTCTGGTGCCTTTATAAGGAGAAGAGAGCACACATATGCACATGATCACACCATAATGTAATGCAGTCAGAGGAGAACTTGGAGAAGTTTGCATCATGTTATTTAGACTTTGAGCCTCTAAAACTGTGAGCTACATAAATATCTTTTCTTTATAAAGCAATCTGTATCCCGCAACAAAAAATGACTAATACGGAAGGTTAAATAATGAAAAATCATTATCCAGCTAATACGATCATATATGAATTTTGAATTTAAAACAGTCACTTAACTTTTAAAGTGTCTACTATTAATAGATACATGTGTTGACATTTTTATTAAAGTTATCTAGCTTTATTAATTTGTTATAAATCTGTTTTTATATGAGTATGTGAACAAAAGCTTCACAAATAGAATCTCAAACCTAAATTTTACTCAAAAAAATCCCCCAAATCTTTCTGATGATGAATCAGAAGGCAAAAATATAGGTATAAGAATAAAGTAAATAACTTTTCCAGAATTTGACTTAGATTATCCCTTAGTCTCCTAAATCTATGGTCATATGTTTTCTCAGTTTGCATGGTGTAATTTTTGTAAAATGATCATGCCAAAAGAAAATATTGTGATAAATGAAGGACTTTTTCTTGTTATGTTCTTGTGGAACTGTAAAATGTACATATTTAGCACTGAGTAATTTCCTAGTACTGTCTGGAAGGACACTTAAGTGATACCAGGTTTATTGACCAAATTCAAGAAATACAGTCAAACCAGGTATCTGTTAATGAAATTTTAAAAGACATTTTAATATATGTTGTTTAATTCATGTACCATTCTCCCAGAACGCATTAAACCAATTTATCTGTGTAAACAGTGGTATTTACATAAATGTTATTCTTTTTTTAACATGTGAATGAAAACATTGAATTATGCTAAAATATCTTTTCAAAGTAGATTAGAAGAGCACAACTGGGGGCAGACAACTCTCAGACTTTATCGGCTTTGGACTCCCATGCCAATTCTACTTCTTATTAGCTGTTGTCTATATGTAATTATTTTCTTTTTTTTCTTTGCATATTTTGCTTATAGAATACTTCCTCACTTTAAACATTCATGTTTGTTTTCTCTAATTCTTTTTAGTTTATATTTATTGCTTAACTCTTTAATGCATACAAAGAGTTGGCCACTTAATTTTAAAATACACATTATTTATTTTCTTTAAGAACAAATAATGCATTTTGATGAATATTTATTATATGTCCACATATGTCTGGGTCTAGACAACTATATACAGATGAATTCATGCCAAGTCTTGAAAAAATGTAAAATCAGTGGGCAATCTAGGCAGTAAAAAGATGAAGTACAGGACAGGACAGGAAGTTCCAGGAAAGGAGATTCTTGACTGTGCTTGTGATGGTAGTTTTTTCCACTGACCAGCGTTTTGCTGCTTGCTGTACTAGGATGGTGAGTTTTTGATGAGTTACTGTAATGAACCAGGACTGACAGGAAGGGTAAAAAGCAGAAATAATTTTGACTACAGAGTGGCTCTGTACTGCTGATCAAGACTGGACAAGGACATCAGACAGGAGAGGGGAAGCACTGTTGCTGCGAGTCCCAAAGCACTGCAAGGTCATGATTGCTAAATCTTAGGCAGGGAATGGTCCTCAGGAAGTTTAGAATCTAACTCTGTTAAAAATGTAAGAATGACAAAAGGCAGCTAATTACTAATCAAGAACTCTGTTCTTGCTACTAACATTCTTTCACTCTGTTCATTGGTAACTCTGGGCACTGACCCAGAGTCTAGTTGATTCTCTTTAGAACTAGCCTTTGAGACTTTAAGGAGCTTTGAAAACTTGTGAAATGACCTAGTCTTATGCATAATTTTCCTACAAGAGAATATGATTTTGTTTTTTACACTTATCATTTGTCTACTTTGTTCTCAATTGATTTTTAGACAAACTGACACCAATAATCCATTGTCTTACACTTTGTGTGACAGATAAATCATGACCATCACCAATACTAATGTTGTATTGCAGTCCTTGTACTCCTCTGTATATGTTTCCATCTGATGCAAGAATTAACATAGCAATTAATTTGTAATAATTTAGTCAGATATTAAATTAAGACCCCATATTATGTGCAATTATTACCCAACTATTATCAAACTAAATTGTCATTTAGTTTATCCAAGGTAGAACTTTTTTTGAAAAAGGTTCATTATATAAGTGGTCTAGGTTTTTAATAGTATCATTAGGTATTTTTATAATGGAATTAGGATCTTGTAATTTGAATTTCTGTCTTTTGTTAATAGCATATAAAATATCCCTGTCAGGATAATATTTAAAAAACAGAAATTTCAAATACAGCTTTCCTCAAACTTCTCACATATATACCAGATATCACAGTCCTTTGTGGAAGACTGCTTCTGCTCTAGAAAACTTCCAGAACTTTTGAATTGAAATTGTAAGGCAGTTGCCTAACTTAATATAGTACTGCTACTTGACAATGGATCTAAAATTAGAGAATGTTAAATACGTAAATGAAGATTAAGCTCCTTAAGGATATAATAGAATAAAAGTTCTATTGTTTTAATTCTCCTTTGATCAAGGTAAAAAATAAAAATATTTAGCCAAAAGCCTGCTATGCAAACTGATGGTGTTATTTTGTTGTTATTAATGTGACTATAACAAAGATGACAGGCAACCTATGCCTTTTAAGTCTCACTCACCAGGTTGTTGTGTAACCACTGCCTTTGAGAGGTGTGAGCTCCTCATCAGCTAAAAGTTGCCCTTAGCAATACTGCTCTCCACAAAGGAAATAGACCATTAAAGAAATAATATGGTTTGGCAATGAAAAGTAAAAATACTTGCTGGTTTGATCATTTTGAGAAAGTCTCAAAATTAACTTTTATAACATAAGAACTTCCCAAAAATTGTGTATTACATTCTCAGAAAAACTTAAAGTTTCAACTCATAACAGATAGAATTTTCCATCCTCAGGGACTGTGTGGCATATTTTGACTACTGATTGGACTGCTTGCCATTTTTTC
>RJWM01029879.1:0-23986 GCA_004363535.1 Dasyprocta punctata | reverse complement strand
CATGACATATGTGAACATTTTTTAATGTCATTTGTGTTATGTCCTGCTTTTTCATGGACTCCAGTCAATCTTTAGTTGTTCTTCTTTGTTTCATCTAGCAGCAGCTGGATTGATTTCTCATGGTCCCTTGCTGTTTTTGAGAAATCTTTCTTTTCATGATCGCTAAATGCAAGCCTGTCATCTATATCTGAGATCCTGTCCTCGCATTGGCCTAATCTACTTCACATACTTATTTATTTATTACTTATTCATTTATTTACTTTTTTGGTACCTGGGATCAAACTCACAACCTCACACCTACCATGCAGGTGCTTACATCACTGAGCTAAATCCTCAGCCCTATTTTATGAGACAGGGTCTCACTATGTAGTTCAGACTGGCCTTGAACTCACTTTGTAGCCCAGGCTGGTCTCAAACTCACAAGGATCCTCTTGCCTCAGCTTCCGGAGTGCTTGGGTTAGAAGCCTTTATCACCACACCTGGCTTGCTTCAAATACTTTAAATGGAATTTTTATTCTCCTGGATACCTGCTTGACTCTGCCTTATGGATTCCATGCCCTTCCCATGCTGAGCATTCATGGCTTTTATAATTTTCTTCAACTTGTATATATTTTTTGTCTGTATCTGCTTCTGCATCACTAAGTATGGTCTTTATTTTGGACACCATCTCTGCTTTTATCTGAGAGATTATTTCTGATTTGATTTTTTCAAGAGCCTCATTAAATTGCTTTGTTGTTACCACTTGAAAGAGGCCAAGTGGGACGCTTTCAAAGAGTCCCCCTGAGTTTCCCTTTGGTAAACTATATGACTGGGATTGCATCTTGTTTAAATGTCTTCTAATTTCATTTCATTTCATTTCTTTTCTTTTCTAGTTTAATTCGTGGGGTGATGCTTGTAAATTGCCTATGGTGAGTTGCTTTATTGCTAGTATTTAGGACCCTCACATAATGACTACTTCTCCGAGGCATCATCCAGGTGTAGCTGGGTTTTGGATTTTGAGTCTGTTGGAAGATCCTACCTCCTCAATTTGTTGGATATGACAAGTTGCTGCTTGTTTGACCCAGTCCCTTGTTCTTTGGTACTGTCCCACAGTATTTTCTATGACCCTTAGTATATCTCAGTCACAGAATACCAGGATGAACAACTTTAAAACAATTATGTGATATTTGGCTATAGTGGCACCAGTACAATGACAAACTGAGAAAATGACAAACTGAGCTAAGCATTCTCTTGCCACTTTTAAGCATACAAACTAGATTTTTGGTTATACAACAAAATCTAAAACAAACAGAAAATTATATGCAGTATATAAGCCCTTAATATGTCAACTTGCCTCTGGGGTTAAAATTTAAAAGGGGTTAGAGAGAAAACAGAGAAGTGGAAGAAGAAAAAGAGATTAGAAGTAAGTTTAGAGGACAAAGGAAGATCACACTAACTTTGGAAAACTGGTGCAGAAGATTGAAGGAAAAGAGAAAAGGAAAAGATAAAAAGAAGAACATAGGAAAACCACAACCACAAAGTGGGTAGAAACCATGTTCACATTCATTTAAAAACAAGATCAAACAATGAAGGAGAAAAAAAAGTCAAAAATGAAAACAAAAAGAAAAAAAAAACAGAAAAGCAAAACAAAAGAAAACAACAACAACAACAACAACAACAAAAAAAAAAACAAATGAGAGAGATAGGAAAGAAAACAACAAAAAGGTCCACCTCTTGGTTTGTCCAGGTTTGTCCCTGCTTTCAGTGGCAGACAACCTGTGGAGACAGAATCCCTGATCTATCTCAGCAAGCCAGCAGTAGCTTTTTGGTGAGGTAGTGGATAATCTCAGCAAGCCTGCACTTTCTGGCCAAGATCAGTCACATTTGGCTCACTGCCTTTTGAGCACCTTCAGTGGTTCTGATTCCTGCTGGATGGAGCCAGTTGCAGTCTGAGTCCTGATCTCAGCCAGACCAACTCGAAGATGGCTCCATGCAAATTGCTGTCTCCTGTGGGAAGAGTGAGCCCTTTGCGCTCACCACCAGACAGTGCAGTCCTTCATGTCCTCTATTGCCTTCCATGTCTGCTACTCCCCTCCACTGCCACATCGCTCTGTGGAAGCCCGGGGTCACCAGCCACGACTGTGTGTCCTCAGGTTTGAACCACTCCTCTTGCACAATGAGTCCCATCTCAGGGAGAAGGCACCACTGGCCACTTCTCCCTTCTTTATTGAAGTTTCTCTCTTCACTCTCTCCATGGGCCTCAATTCACAGATTTTTCTCGGGTCCAGGGAACCCACTTCCCTCCTTGTCTTCTTCACATTGCTATATTCCAGTGTCTGGATGGTGACTCTCTGAGAGCCTCTTTCTCTACTACTTACTGCTCTGCTATTTTGGAGCTCTCCGAGAACCACTATTTTCTGTCAAACATGGCTGTGCTAGCAGTTGAATCCCTGCAGAATGTTTACAGATAGCAGTTACACAGTTTTACAAAGGAAACATGAGATTCAAAACCACACATAATATTTCAGTATGCCAATTAAGATCACATTACTTTTTATAACATTAATTAGATGTTCATCTTAGTATTGAATAGAGTAACACACAGTATGGACATCCCATAAATTTTTAAAGGTTATTTGACTGGAAATCTCATGTTAATTTGACTGGTAATCTCATGTTGATTTGACCTTTTCCCCAATGGGGGTTTTTAGAAGGAACAACCTGAGCTCCACCAAATTAATAAGGGGCCATACATATATTTTCTTTTAATAAAGTACTTCCACAAGCTTTCCTCAACATACATAAAGTTTTTCATCATGTTATTAGCTCTCTTGTTATCTCTTTAGCAGAACAAGACATTTATCGTGAGTCCTCTCATACCAAAAGTATATATCTTACATTTATAACCTCCTTCATATTTTTCCTCTCCCACTTACTATACCCTTCTATAACAAACTTGAATGTAGTTGCTTGAATTTTAAAGTGTTCTTTTTTTATCCTTGGATAGTAAACTCGACCCACTGCCAACAGAGTTCTGAGTAACCTTGAATCAGTGTTTTTATTTTAAAACAAAAGACTAGAGGAAAGAGCAAGTTAACCCTGAACTTTCAAACATTTCCAATGTACAAGGAATGCTTTATGTGGATCAAGTAAACTGAAAAGCAAAAGTGTAATTATCAGTTAGTTAAAATTTGTAATTTGATTTTTCCTGTAAAACTTCCTCAGGTTGACAGGCCTTGGGCTATTTACCTCAGCTTGGAGTTACCCTAGGTTTCAAATGTCTGCAGGAAGTTCCAGGCTGGTGATGTCAAGCAAGGGGTGATCTTGGGGATCCCGAAGCCAGGAGGAGAGTTTGGGCTCTGTCTTGTTCCCTTGGTCTCTTTGAAATGAAAGATGACTGCTGTTTTGGCTTAGCCATCAGGCCAGCTGATTTTTCAGGTGTATGGTTTCTCTCTCTGTCCGTCTCTCTCTGCTTCTTTCTGCTTCTCTCTCTGTCTCTCTCTGTCTCTATGTCTCATTCTCTCTCTCTGTATTAGCACATTTGCATCAGCCCACCTATATATTCTGGTGTATTAAAGCTAAGCAGTGTTTTCATGTCTTTACTCATTACAGCACAAATTATTTCTTCAATTACTTTTGTTTTCAAGTCAATTAATCCACTTTTTTTTAGTTGCTAGCTGAGTTTAGGAGACCTTGAACTTATATATTATATTTTGTATGCATGTATACACACATTCACACACAAGCACACAGAAGTTAATTCATTCCCACCCCCAAGCCCGTGGGCAAATCTGACTGCAACAGCAGCTGCATCTCAGTACTCTGTCCGAAACAAGAACTGGATTTGGAACAGGTATCAGATGTAGATGCTGAGGATTGATTGGGTCCTCCTTCATCCACGGTGGGGATAGTAACAAGCAGGTAAACAAGCAGGTACAAACAAGTAAACAGACTACCTACAAGAGTACATTCCCATCCTCAGTCCAAGACGCAAGTCTAACTGGAACAGCAGCTGCAGCTCAACAGCAACTGGTACTAGGGTAGGTGACAGATGAGGCTGTCGTGAGGAGTGATCAGGTCCTCCTTCTCCCACAGTGGAGGTGGCAACAAGCAGCTTATCTAGGTTAACTGTGGGGAAAAACCTGGGGCATGCCTACCTTATCCAAGGAATTGGTCTGTGTCATATTCTGACCCTCCCAGGGTCTGATGATGTCTCCATTGTCAAACAGGGTCATCCTCCCTCAACTTTTGAGGAGGCTCCTCAAATAGGTCCAGAGAACATGCCTTCTTGTCTGCAGATGGGGATGAGACTAGGCCATGAGCGGCAGACCTACACCAGTGACCCTCAGTGTTCAGCATAGTGTCTTCCAGGTCAATACAGCAGAATGTTACAGAAAAACCACTATGAAACGAATGGAGGACTCTTGGCACATAAGACTGAGAAAGCAATTGTTTCTTATGCTAGCAAGTTAGTGTGACCAAGTCCAAATCACTAGCACTGAGGTAGTTTTGGGTTTAATTTAAATATGGGCTTTGTCTTGGTTACTTTTCTTTCATTGCTGGGACAAAATATTCAACACCTGAAATCAAGGAGAAAAAGTTTTATTTAAGCTCACGGTTTGTGGATGCTTCAGTCTATAGTCAACTGGCTCCAAAGGAGAGTGGCATGGCACAGGGGCAACACTTCCAGATGGCAGAAGGCAGCAAAGCAACAAGAGCAAAAGTGGGAGAAAGCCTCTTTTTCTCCCTTATACTGTACACAGGGCACCCATTCTCCAGGGTGGGTGCAGCACTCATAAAGTCTCCTTGCCCTCATCTTGTACAGGCTGAGGATATTTACTAAGTAAAGATCCTGGCTCACTGCTGAGTCTGTTAGTTAAACTTCTAAACTTCTCAAGTTGACACAATGTATCAACTATAACAATCTACCCCTTGTCAACTTGGCAGCCAGATGCATTTGTTTAAACAGGTTTCCAGAGACAAAGACATGCCTATTCTTACCATTTCACAATTTGAACTTGATAACACAGGCTTACCAATCCTTAAAGACCAGTATTAAATCTATCAACATTATATTACATTAGAACTATAACATTCTTCCCCTGGCCCCCCCAAAGACTCATGCACATCCCTTTATGCAAAAAGCATTTAGACCATCTGCAAGACTTGCCACAGTCCTAACAGTTTCAGCATTGCTGAAAGTTCAAGTCCCAAGTCTCCTCTGAGATGTAAGGCAAACCCTAGCTGCAAGCCCTTGTACAATTGAAAAGAAAGTTGAACACTTCCAGCATTCAACCGCACAAGAGAAACATTACCATTCAAAAGGTTACAAACAGGAAGATACAAAAGAATGAGACCAAAGCAAGTCCAAAATCCAGCAGGGCAAACATTAAGTCCTGGAGTTTCATGTCCACATCTGAAGCAATCTGGTTTTGAGCTTCAAAAGCTTGAATGACTCCACCCCCACAACACTTGTGGTGCTTGTAGCTCCCACAACTTGTCTTTTGGGTGGCTTTGCTCCCTTCTTCCAAGTTCCCTAAGACAATTCACATTCCTGGCTTTTCCAAACTCCTGGGGCCTCCACTGCATGTTTGTTTTCACAGTGATAGGTTCACGCATTGCCTACTCAGGGGCACACTGCCTGACCTCCCAGGCCAACTGAAATTGGGGTGGAAGCCTTTCCAACCTCAGAGCTCTTGCATTCTGTGTGCATCTAAAACCAGTGCCATGTGGATGATGCTGAGGTCTCCTACCAGCTGGAGCAATAGCCAGGCTTTCTTCTCTCTTGGTTGTAGGAGTTGAGTCCCTGGATCGCTGGACACTCTGAATCCAATTCTGAGGAAGAAATGTTCTATGCTGCCACCATTGTGGAATTTGGTGTGGCTGCCACCACTCTGGAATATGGTGCTCTGTGCCTTTTGCCTCAGAGGACAGTCTTCCACTGTTGCAATTTTGAGGCTGCAAAGGTTTGAGACTTGTTGCTTTTTGTCATGCCTTCAGGCCATCTTTTCTATTCTCCTGTTTCTTCTCAACAATGGAGATTTCCTCAACTCTACCTTTACAGTCCAGAGCTTTATTGGTGCTTTCTTTCTGGCTAAAGTCACAATATTTTAAGTCATCCTTTTGGGCTCTTTGCAGTTGATTGTCAACATAAATCTGGCTGAGAGCCCCCAACAATAGCCATCCCACAGCCTCAACGTTCGACTGCCTTGATCTTTCTTCTGGCAGATTAATTAGTCTGCCAGATTAATTAGTCTTCTGAACTGTAACCAGAATCTCCAGTAAAGAACAGCTTAAGCATCCCAGCACTCGGGAGGCTGAGGTAGGAGGAGCGTTGTGAGTTCAAGGCCGGCCTGTGCTACAACATGAGCGCAAGGCTGGCCTGAACTACACAGTGCGACCCTGCCTCAAAAAACCATGGCTGGGAGTTTGGCTCAGTGGCTTAAGCACCTGCCCTAGCAGGCGGGAGGTTGTGAGCTCAATCCCCAGTATCGCAAAAAAAAAAAAAAAAAAAAAAAAAAAAAAAAAAAAAGAACAGCCTAAGCCATTCCAGAGTTACTCTTTCAGGCAATGTCTCTGAACCTTTCCAAACTCTTCCCATAAGCAATTTCCAAAGACTTGAACCACATGGTCAGGTATAGTCACAGCAATGGCCCCACTACACTGGTACCAAATTCTGTCTTATTTACTTTTCTCTCATTGCTGGGATAAAATAGCCGATACCCAAAATGAAGGAAGAAAAGGTTTATTTAGCTCACAGTTTGTGGACATTTCAGTCTATAATGAGCTGGCTCCAAGCAGGGTGGCATGACATGGGAACAGTACTTCTAGATGGCAGAAGACAGCAAACCAGTAAGAGCAAAACGGAGTGGGGGGAACCTCTTTTCCTCCTTTATATTGTACATAAGCCACCCTCCAACTCACAAAATCTCCTTGACCTCTTGTTCCATAGGCTGAAGATATTTACAAAGTAGGGATCTGACTCCATGATGAGTCTCTTAGTTAAATTTCTAAACTACTGAAGTTGACACAATGTATGAACCAAACAATTTGGAATCAGAAAGTACAAGATAGATGGCAGTGTATTACATGATTGGTAACATACATTGTCAGTCAGGTCATTCTAAACATATTTACTTACAGGGAATTTTTTGTCATCACATGGAACAGTCTGATGATGAGGGGAGGCAGTTTAAGCAGAGCAAACAATGTTAAAAAGTATCTTTGACTGGGTTGCTTTACTCCAACCAAAGTCCCTGAAGCTGGTTAGAAGTGATATCTTTTTTTAATTAAGGGAAACACAAGCTGAGAATAGTCAGATTGGCCTTGTGCTTCATCAGAAGAAAAGCAACTGAACCCAGGAAGTCAAGGTTGACTGAGTTTAGCAGAGTGTTTATCTGACAGGCAGCAGGAGCATAGGCAGAGGCTATTATTTGATTTTAACTTGTTATAGCTTGCCTATAAGTTTGTTATTCTAGCAGGACATCGTTCAAGGAGCATCTTTAATGTTTGGAAATCAGCAAATGTGAAACTTTCCCCTTTGTTCTATCTTAAGATTGTTTTGTGTGTTTAGGGTCTTCTGATATCCCATAAGAAGTTTAGAAAACATTTTTGCATTTCTGCAAAAATAAAAAAGCAGTGTTGGGATGTTGATGGGAGTTTATTAAATGTGTAGATCACTTTGGGCTCTATAAAATGCAAAGAATACTTTATTCCATCCTATGAACAATAAAAAATACTTTGATAGATTCATTCTTTAATTTTAATGCTTAAAATCATTATTGACATCTTTAACTTCTTTCAGCAATGCTTTAGTTTTCACTTCACTTTTTGGGTTGCTTACTTGCCAAATTTCATTCATTTTCTGGCCATTTAAAGTGCTATTTTTTTTCAATTTCTATTTTCACATTGCTAGGCTTGGATTTCAGATCCTATTCTTTCAGCCTCCTGAGATTGCCAGTGTGTGAGCTCAGCTTCAATAATTTATGGTTTATAGTTTACAAACTCAGCTGTTCCTATTTCCATCCCTGCATCATTATATTGGTATTGATCCACATTACACTTGTGTACATTACACACATATTAACATAGATGTATAACTGTTTCATGCATTTATTAAATTATATAGGGGTAAAATGAGGAAAAAGAAAGCAACAACTCGACAATGGTAACTTTTATATTCTCCTCTGTTGTTCCCTTGTCCTGTGTTATTTCTTCTATGGTTCCTGATTACTGTCTGATGTGATTTCACTTCAGCCTGGAAAGTTCCTTCTACAACATATTCCAAGGCAGGCAGATCAGGTAATAATGAAGTCCCTCAACTTTTGTTTCCCTAGAAGTGTCTTGATTTCTCCTTGATTCGTGAATGGGTATTTTGGCTGCACAGAGAAAATTTGGTTGGCAGTCTATTTAACTGTACTTAAATATGTCATCCTATAGTTTTTGATTTCCATCATCAGTGATAAGGAGCTATCTGTTAGTGTTTCCTCGCATGAGATGAGTTATCTTCACTGTTTTAAAAATAGTTACTGTATCTCTTCTGAACCCACAGTAGACAGGAGAACCCCTTCTCACTCTAAGCCCCGTGCACTATTACTGGACTACAATTCCCAGAGGGATCTGCGCACAGTAGCGGACTACAAGTCCCAGAGGACTCTAGGAGCAGGCTGAAGTAAAACTCCCCTCAGAGGCTCTTCCTCAGCATCCTTCTAGTGCAGCTCGAGAGCTTCAGTCAATGTTTGACACCCAGGCACCGCTCCCCTTGAGTTAAGGGTGACCCGCGCGGCGCAGCAGGGACTGTCTCCCCGGGAGACCGCCAGACGCGAGGCTGCGGCTTCGGCCTCCTCGGAGCCGCCCGCCGTCCCGCGCCAGGGGTCGGGGCCGCCGTGGTCCCCAGTCCCGCCGCGTCCTCGGCCCGCCGCGCTTTCTGTCCGGAAGGCTGTGAGGGAGGCCGCGCGCTGTTTCCCACGGAAGGGCGGCGGCGGCTCCCCGAGCACTGCGGGCGCCCAGCCCCGCGGGGACCCTGGTGTCTCCCGCTGCCCCGGCCTCGGGCCGGGCTCCTGCGGCTCGGGAGAGGGGAGGAGCGGGGTCCCAGGGCCGCTCAGCAGGTGTCGCTGTCGCTGTGTCGCCCTGTGATCCTGAGCCTCAGGCTCTCCAGTAGCACCTGGCAGGTGTTTGAAGGGCTGATTCCTGGCGGGCATCCCCAGAGGCTCGGATTGGGAAGTCACAGGACGCGGTGAGGGAAGCTGGGTGTGATAATCGCCACAGAGAATTCTCCAGCTCCCCTGGAAGTGAGAATCTCTGTCCCAGAGGAGGGAGGAGACAGGCCCGGGCCATGAGGTATGGGCAGCGTTGATACCAGGTGTGTAGGCCTTCTGGGGCCAGATGTGGTCAGGTGGTGACTGGCAAATGTGACTGCTCTTTGGGTACCTTGCCTCTTGCCTTGGGACCCGCGTAAGACTTGGTCCGAGACAGGAGTGCTAGTTTTCTCCTGTGCCCTGGCCTCCACAGAAAAGGTATTCTCAGTCACTGGTCACCTCAGAAGAAATGCCACTCCTTATTTTATTAGGAAAGATTTGAAACATTCAGAAATGTTACAGTGAACATACAAGTTATTTTACAGTGAACATTCACAGGCCATAGCTGGAATGTACAGTTAATTGGTGTTTGTAGTTTTGTTGGGAGTGACTGAGCTAGTCATCCTTCACGGTGTGCAGCCTAAAGCATGGAGGGTCCAAAGAACACCCTGAGTGCATGGAGTGCCTCTGCCGAACAGGTGCTACAGTCCAGAGAACACCAAACCATTAGGGTACCATGGGGACAGATTGCTAGATAACAGGGTGTCACGTAACTTTAAGTTGCTAGATGTATAAATCAACACCCTGCATTGGTTGAGCAGTTCCTTCCTCCCCTCTGGAGGGAGGGCTGCACCTGATCTCAGCTTTCTTTCTCTTACCTTTATTTCTTCACCTTCTCCCCGCCCTTCAGGGTCCTCACACTGGGAAGTTTGAGAGCCACACGGGGCAGCGGCAGTACTTCATCATGTTTCTGTTCACCCCGCTGTTCTGTTCTGTTTCTGCAAGACAAAGTTCGGTGCATATCTCCTCCCTGAAATGCTCAAGCATGTACCCCATCAACTAGAGTCTCAGAATTTTGTCGTATTGACTTGTAAGTAACAGAAATCCTGGATATTTGAAACTCTGCCTCCCAGCTCTGAGGTGCAAAGGGTTTTGGCAGTTTTCCCTATGATGGGCCTCTGAGATGTGCTGTTGAATTTTTAAAAAACTCTCCATGATTATAGGCTCATCTTAAGAGCACAGGCTTCAGATGTCCAAATGATACATCTAGGAATAAAATTCTACTAAGAGGGATCAACAGGAGTGATCCCAAGTCCAGTAGCCTCAGCAAACCATGTTCGTATAAACTGAAGTTACTCCTCATCTCGTATGCTGTCTATGTCAGGTCTTTAAAGTATAAATTTGCTCAGTTTGAATGTGCTAGTTTGGTGTATGATTTCTCAGCAGTAGGGAAATGGGGCTGCATCGCACTGCTGTCAGGATCATAGTGCTGATGAATAGAGGTCTTGCCTTTGAGTTCCTTGTTCCCAGGAATTTTCTTCCAAGGCTCCAAACTACAAAACCCTCACCCTATACATTTGTCTGAAACAGAATAGAAACGGGCCCTGAAAAAAATGCATCTCCATTGTTCAAAACACTGTTTTGAAAATAGGATTATGTTTTTATTTCTAGAGTATGCACATAGGGAAGCAGGTATTTTCAAAGCTTGGCATGGTGGAATGTACCTATAATTCTCGTATTCAAGAAACTAAGACAGGAGGATTGCTGTGAGTTCAAGGCCAGCATGAGCTACACAGTGAGACCCTGTCTCCAGAAACATAAAATTAAAAAGATAGTGAGGACATTTTGTGTTGTTGTCTCTGTCCTGAATGTGGAAGACATACCTGTGAGGAGGCAGCATGCACGGGGAACTCTCCAGGGGACTGTGGTCCTTAGAAGTGATGAGAAAGGGAGGCCAGGCCAGTGGCTGTGGCAGGAGACCTTGTGTTCCCATGAGGCAGCTTTGGAAAGAGCTTTCCCAAATTGGAATTGTGCTAGGTGCCATACCCTCAGCTACCTGGATGAGGGGTATGGCCAAAAGTGAAATAAAAGACACAATTGGGAATGCATAAAGCAGGGACTGTGAGGTCAGTGCCTCAGGCTGGGGAAAGATGAGGACTCTCTAAGCTTGCCACTATTTACTGAACACATGTACACGTTTTTAGAAGGGACAGTGAGTCAGGGAACAGCAGTGGCACTTATGTTGGGCTGTTGGGTGTGGGTGGGCAGCTAGCAGAATGAGGAACAGGTTTAGCACCACAAAAGAAAGAAGGTCACATCCTTTCCCACACTTGGGTATTTGCCATCCCTGTATTTTCCTCAGCAGATCTCATGCTGCCCTCTGAGTGCCAGGGTTTCAGGGACCACTGAGGCCTTAGCCTTATCCTGATGAGGAAGCAGGATTTTCCACATCCCAACTAGCTCACAAGGCAGGGCAAGTGCTGTCTGGGATGGATCCTACCATTTATAATTTCTGGTCCACAATGGTTCCCCCTTTCATTTATTTGATTGCAGAAGTTGAATCTGTGTGGGCTGTGGCTCCAGAGCCTTTAGATGTTGGTCAGTTTGAGTTTCTGTGGTGCAGACTAAGAAAAATGCAGAAGAGATAAACAAATCATTATGAATATAGTAACATAATGTTGGGAGCCATGAAGCTGAAAATTGATCACAGGTGCAAGGTTGGGGGTATTGCTGTCCCAAGAATAAAGAGTGCCTGAGGCAAATCATGTGAAAAAGCTGCTTCAGTCCAGAAAAACTGCAAGCTCCTAGATGATCCTAGCAATCAGCTGCTAGGCCACATGACATTGTGTTGCTGAACTGTATAAATAAAGGCCCCTACAGCGAGGGGGCAGTTCCTTTCCTCCCATCAGGAGAGTCAGGGCTCCACCTGACCCCAGCTTTGTCTCTTCTTTATTTTTTCATCCTTTTGTGGTTCTTCACCCCAAGAACCTTAAGGGCCATGTGGGTCACGACAACATAAAACCAGAATTGAGCCTTGATATGCTTAAAAGAATTTAGCTGGTCGAGGGCATCAGAAAATGTATGCTAATCTTGTGTTTATCAAAATTTGGAATTTGTTGAAACACAGAGTATTTTTTGTTGTAAAACACCCAGCTCTGGAGTTGCATTTTGATGTGTAGCCCTATGAATATGATTTTTAATATGTTCTCATGGGTGAGCTTACCGATTATAGGGTAGGGGAGTTCTGTAAAATCAGATAACCCTAGAGTGACACTTAAGGCCTTGTTGTAACTGCACTTTTAGTTTGATCTCCCATCTGAAGGACTGTGTCCTCTAGCACACTTGTTTGTGATGGAAGCTTGTGTCTATTGCGTGCTGTATCTTTTAAGCCTGGTCTGTTGTTTGTCTTTGTCCAATTGTCTATAAAGTGAGCTGTCTGGATGGAGTGAGCAAGGGCAGCAGAAGAGACAGTCACACTGGTGATCACCAGTACTAAAGAAAATGTTGTAGGAATAATAGTACACTCATGTTTTTTAGTTCTGTGCATACAATGATTAACAAGGGATTATAAAAGATGTGGCATCAGAGTGCAAGACCAAGGCTCAGTTAGATTAAGTGATATCTACACTCCTGGCATACGTCCCAAGACCATTAAACTTTTATTGACAACTTTTCTTGCTTGAGTGTATGTAATGACTTAATGATTTTATACATGTAAGGGAAGTTTTATTTTTTGGGGCATAATAAATGATAACAGCATTAATTGTGGTGACCCTAAGTATTAGCTGTTAAATACAATATCTGGAGCCAAGTCAGTGTTACGAGACTGAATTGGAGGTAACCTGAGTTTCCAGCTCACTGTCTGATACAGCTGCCTCAAAGAACTCTTTTAAAATTAAAATGTAAAAACATTAAACATTGAGTTCCTCAGTCACACATTTCCCCTTAGGCCTCTCCAAACCACATTTCCAGCACTCAAATGTCACATGTGGTTGGCAGCTACCATTTTGGACAGTGCAGATAAGCAAGAATTCCAGTATTACAAAAAGGGCAGCGTGTTGGAAAGTCTTGGTGTCGAGGGCTTCTGGAATGTGAATAGGCCACCTGTAGAAGTTGTTCTGTTTGGGTTGCAGGCTGACAAGGGGAGACTTCAGAAGGACAGAGACTTACGTGACTTTTTCGATTTATGATTCAGTCTTGATCTAGACTACATTTCCCCACACTGTGAGAATACCACAGGCAGTTTGGACTAATTCTTGGGGCTTGTAGGAACATTCTCAATCTTTCTCATCACTAGAAGTTCATCAATGATTTTTCAGAACACTACATGCTTGCCATCCAGCCAGTCCCACCTTAAGCAGGTGATAAAGAACTGACAGCCATTTGTGCTGGGACCACTGTTTGCCATGGAAAGCAGGCCGGGAGCTGAGTGTCTTGAGTTTCAGATTTTCATCTGCAAATGGACCCTAATAAATAGTGGCAACTCCAGTACCATCTCCGTTAATAAAATCTTCACCATGAATCATGAAATCCTTTATGACCCTGTGGAAGGTGCTTCCTTTATATCCTATTGGAACCTCATGTTTTCTGAATTCTCCGTTGCAGAACTGCCTGAAATTCTTACCTGTCTTGGGTACGACATCTACAAACAGCTCAATCTTCATGCAGTCAACTTCGTGACCACCGATGCTGACATGGTAGAACACCACATGGTTTATGGGGGTTGAATTGGCCACTGCTGCGACTGATCTGGAAGCACAAGTCCAGGGAAGTTTTATTCTAGATTGTAGTTCTATACAGGAAAATATAAGGATTTTCAAAACATACTGAGTTTTTTTGGCTGCCACTCTGTTTAGCCACGATATCAACAGTGTCCTTAATGGGACACATATTATCACCCACCTATTTGACCCCCACAATATACAACAGGGTGAGTTTCCTCACAGTAGTTCGTATAGGCCGAGATTTACCATAATCAAGGCCTGTGGAACTGGTGTGCTAAATCCCTCAGCCTCTCACATGAATTCTCCTTTAGGGAGGGTCTCTATAGGTGTCAATGAAGTGGAGCAGGAGTGTACTTTCCATATGTGGATTCAAGCTATTTAATGTAAAAGCAGCAAGGGCAAATTGTGCTTGAGGGAGTTTCCACATTCTGACTGGAGCAAAAAACAGGGCAAGCACTGTCTCAAATGGACCATAGTCTCAATTTATAATTTTTGGTCTCCTGCAGAAATGTGCCTGTTTCAAGGACCTGAAAGTAAGCTTCTGTCTCCACCTCTGCCCGGTCAGTATTCTCTCACTGTGATCTCTTCCGGATTCTGTCTTAGTTTCTTCCCCTTCCCTGGACACGTTACTATACAACCACAAATTAAAGAAGGACATGTTTCTTTAGCTCACAGCTTTTAGAAAATTGAGCGCACAGCCTGCTGTCTGCATGCAGGAAAGGCATGGTGGGAGGGTTGGTAGAGACAAGCTATTTCATCATGGCAGGGTGGAAGCAGACACAGAGGAGAGGGGCCATGGAGGGAAACATACTCTGCTAGGTCACAGTCCCAGTTCGCCCCATTTTCCCAGCAGGCCTCACCTGCTGACAGCACATTTCACTGTGGATTCTTCTGTGCACTACTCCACTGAGGAGTGTAGCACCCTTGTCCTCCAATTGTCTTCTAAAACCCCAACCTTTGAACACATGAGACTTTTGGGAACATTCTAGATCTGAGGTACAAAAAAGGTTGTGCAGGCTGTAGTACAATATGGTACTGCAGAGCTGAGGGAGAGTGAGCCAGGGCCCTGTGGCAGAGCTCTGTCTCCTCCAGGAAGAAGAAACAGGCCTAGGTGGCCCCTTAGCTGAAGGTCCCTACTCTGTGAGTTATCAGAGAGTTCTGTGGGAATAGTGGTGGGTCCAGGCTGCTGTGGCCAGAATTTGAAATAGAGAGACCAAGCTGGTGGACTCTCTGTCCTCTGAAGCCAGGTGAAAATGGAATTGCCTTCTATTACGGTTTATACATTGTGTCAGCTTGAGAAGTCTAAAAGCTTAATTCAGTAACTCAGCAGCTCTACATCCTGGGGTGTAGAGAACCTGCAGTTACCTGTTCATTGTGTCAATTTGAGAAGGATAAAGTTTGACTGAGAGAGTCAGCAGGGAGCCAGGGGTCTTACTTTGTAAATATCCTCATCCTGTGCAAAGGAAGGCAAGGAGATCTGTAAATGCTACAGCCACCCTGGGGTTGAGGGAAGCAACATGTACTATAAGATGGAGAAAAGGCTTGTTTTCCCCACTTTTGCTCTGGCTGCTTTTGCTTGCTGCTGCTTTGAAGTGTTGCCCCTGTACCATGCCACCCTGCTCCTTTGAGCCAGCTGATTATGGACTGAAACCTCCCCAAACTATAAGCTAAATAAACCTTTCCTTCCCTAATTTTGGGTGTCAGGTATTTTGTCCCAGCAATGAGAAAAAAATAAAAGTAACCAAGACATCTCCCCAGTGTTTCATTACATATGTGACAGGTGAAGAACAACAGCCTAGCCATGAAGATCTCATCCAGTGTAACTGCTGAAGCCACTCCCGCCATCTTTGGAGAAAATAAAACAGTGGAGAGGCATGTAGCAGAAGTTAAAAAGTCACAACAACATTTGAATTCTTCTCACTGAAGCAGATTGATGTACTTTAGAAACATTGGATCATTTTTCCAGAAATGTTTCTTGTTATCTATTTAGGCTCCTATGTATGGGATCTGTGAGACTCAGCTTGGTCTGTCTCTGGGGGATGCAGCACTGTACATTGTCACCACAAGGAGACATTTCAGGTATTCTGTAAATATGAAGTGTGCTTGTCACATAATGTGTTCAATGCATGTTAATTCTCTGTGAATCCAGATCTGGTTCCTCTGTGTGAGTTTTTCCTTCAAGGGGAAGGAGTAGGGAAGCAGGAATAGGTAGAGCTCATGGCAAGGATTTCTTGGTGTGCGTTCAGGAGAATTCTAACTTGAAGGGCTTCAGGAAGAATGTGAACATGGTTAAAAACAGAGTTCTGCTCTCTGGAAAGATTTCCTTGCACCATGGGCCTTTGTGCTGTGTACTGCTGGGCTGATTCTCTCCTATGAACTAGAGTGGTATTTCCAGACACAGCTCCTGTATTAAGGAAGTGAGTAGAGTATTCGTGTGAGTTGACCAGTGCTGCCATATCATGCAGAGCAGCCTGTGCACCCAGCTGCCCTGAAAGAGCAAGGGTCAAAAGGAGAAGAGTGCATGAAGTTTGGCTCCTGACTCCACAGTGATTTGTGCTGTGATTTTATTTTTTCTCTGTGTAGACCCTGGCTTACTGACAGTGTTTTTCCCACTTGGACTTTCTGCATAAACAAAGGCACTTTCCTGAGGAAGCCAGCCAGTGGAATGTACTATAGCTGTGTTCTGGTTGAGGGACTGCGGGTAGTGGATTTTTGATTAGGAGTGCCACAGGAGTAGCCTAGGAGGTCCAGGGCCAAAACACACGGACTCAGAAATGTTTGGGAAAAGTCAGTGTTGCAGTCTAGTAGGGCTGGAGTGACCAGTGATAGGTATTGACTGTGGGGCTGAGCTCAAACTTTTCTCCTCAAATCTTGACCATTAGATGAGGTATTGGGTTATGAACTCTCTGCACTGTGGCATTACCGATAGTTATCAACTGGTCCAGATGTAGGGAAAAGGGAAAAGGCTGTTATGACACTAGTCAATCACGCTCCTGACTGGGATGCAGCAAACTTAAGTAGGGGATGGTGGGCTGAGGAATCCCTGCCTAGGAGAGTGAGGTGCACTCTGGGTCTCATCCACTGGTACAGTGCATACTTCATGTGCTGCTTGGGTATGGGGAGAAACTGCACCACAACACCATCCATGCCATACAGAAGCTGCATGTGTGGGCAGAGACAGGGCCCCTGAGCACTCGCTACCTGCTGTGAGTATGAATGACTGTTGTCCCAGGCCTGGGAACCCTTGCCCAACCTCCTTTTGGGCCCTAAAAGTCTCCTTGTTCAACCCAGTCACCTCTCCTGCTCTAGCTAGAGTACTTACTATCACACGGCCTCACTTGGCCCTGATGTTTTTTTTTTTTTTTTAATTTTAAACAAAAGGAAAGTAAGAAACCAAAGCTGGGTTTTGAATTCTGGAATGTTAAACTGTTTTCAATTTGACTGGGCTTCTCAGAGGGATCTTCAGATGAGGATTTGAAACAATAGACTTGAAAGAAGAGCACAGGCTCCTTCGTGGAAAGATAATTGAATCTGAGCTGAAATAAAGAGTCAAGAATTTCACAGCTTTCCAAGCAAGGAGTCACTTCAATCAAAGGGAAAAAGACTCTTGAGCTGCCATGGCTTTGCTGCACAAGGGGAAGAGGGGAAGAATCCTGGACTCCTGAGGGAGGAGGCCTGACATGAGCACTGCTTAGTGCTGAGATTCTTCAGGCATCTGTAGCCTGGGAAGAGGTCCTAGTTTCTGTCCTGCAGCGTGGTCAGTCTGAGATTCCCTGCTTGTGAATGTGCTTGTGTGCTTCACTTGGAGAATGGGCACACAGTGACCTGTTTGTCTGTGGCCTGGTCAGAGAGGCTGGAAAGCAAGTGAACCTGCTGGAGGTGGTTTTGAGAATCGTTGGACACCAGTTAATCCCTGTTGGACAGCAAAACTCTCCATGAAGCCTGCATGACAGTCTTACTGCAGTCTGACAAATCATTGCACATTGCCAAAGTCCTGCTGATATTGTTCTGTCGCCTCCCTATCCTTCACCTGTTTTTGACTGTGCTTCTTGGTGCACTGCACCACATATCATAGTCCCACCATGGTGCAGTGCTGAAACTCACATAACCAGTATGTCTAGTTCCATGGAGCTCTCTTCCCAGGTCCCTGCCTACCCTGTGTATCACCAGGAAGAGGCAGGAACAGGAAGGAACTCATCTGACCTGGCCCTTCTCTGTACCGTATGTTCACACAGTAAACAGACAGATTGTCTCACATCAGAAGACAAAGGGCAGCCTTAGCTGCTTTATAAGAGGTCAGCCAGCCTGTTCAAATATACAGGGAGTGGCAGAGTGTGCTGTCTGCTTCTACCTGACGTGACTGGCGAAAGCTCTGTTGGTCCAATAGAACCCGGCAGTCAAGAGGCAGCCATGGGGCTGCTGACCGGGGATGCACTGTACTCTGTGGCCATGGCCATAGCTGTCTTCCTGCTCCTGGTGGACCTGATGCACCGGCGCCAACGCTGGGCTGCTCGCTACCCACCCGGCCCCATGCCTGTGCCCGGGCTGGGCAACCTGCTGCAGGTGGATTTCAAGAACATGCCGTACTCCTTCTACAAGGTATGGGAGCTGGTGGTGGAGAGCAGCAAAGGTCAGGTGAACCCCCCACCCCCAGTAACAGACAGTGAGTGGTGGATGAAATCACAGTATAGAGAACGACCTGGCTGCCCAAAAGAAGGGAGGTAGAGGACCTATCCTGAGGAGTACTCTAGCAGAGCAGAGAACACTCTGGACTTTCCACTGGCAAAGGTGTAGGATGGTAAACAACAGGAGCCTGGGCTGGATGTGGCAATGGGATTTGGTTCCGATTCAGTGAAACAAGTTTAGAAGGACCTAACTCCCTTCTGATGGCTTCAGAGGGAAGGGCATGTGGATGGAGGAGCAGGGCAAGATGGTCGTAAACAGCATTTGAATCAGGAAATGGATTCTGAAAGAAGTGCTATGAGCAGTACCAGATCCCTTGGCTGCCGTGGAGTCCTGGCCCTCTCTGCTCTTATCTGTGAACCTGAGTTTCCTCATCTGAAAAAGGGGAGGCTAATGGGCCTCAAGGACTGTTTCTCCACTCTGCCCAGGTCACACCTGGGTGGTCAGATCTAGATCTAAAGTAAACATTCTGAACTTCAGAAGATGTGACAGCAGCATGGAGACACTAGGTGTCCAGACATAATGGGGTTAGAGTGCTGGTCTAGCTTGGGTGAGGCTATGAGTGCCATCTTCACTACCTTAAGGAAAAAGAAAACAAACAGCTGTCCAGCTGATTCTTGCATGTTTTGAACTGGGTCTCCACATCTTGAGAGTGATACTGGGATGCACATTATGACAGGAATCCCAGCTTCACCGGTGACCTGTCCTTCCACCTCCAGATGCGACGTCAGTACGGGGATGTGTTTGGCCTGCAGTTTGCTTGGACTCCAGTGGTTGTGGTCAATGGGCTGGCGGCCGTGCGGGAAGCTCTGGTGAACCACAGCGAGGACACCTCAGATAGGCCGCAAATACCCACCAGTGAACTAATTGGCTTTGGACCAAAAGCCCAAGGTAAAAGTCAATAGGGCACAGATGGTCTCAGGGTAGAACCTTGGGGGCCAAGGTGGATATGGCTTACTGTATATGGTAATATGTTTAAGGGACAGTGGAAAGCCTTGGCCTCTGGGTATGAGGCCTGGGAAAAGACCTCTTGCATGGTCTGAAGACAGTTTGTGTGGGATCAGCAGGCAGGAGTGAGGGGATGATCCAAGAGCACAGGTTAGCACTTTCTAGTACTGACACGTGCTCCCCATTCAGGGATTATTAGGGCACACTATGGACCCGCCTGGCGTGAGCAGCGGCGCTTCTGTGTGTCCACCCTGCGCAACTTCGGCCTGGGGAAGAAGTCTCTGGAGCAGTGAGTGAATGAGGAGGCCGCCTGCCTCTGTGATGGTTTTGCCAGCCATGCTGGTGGGTGACGGGTTGAGACCCAGAAGGAGGGGACAGTGTGCCCAAGTCACTGGGAGAAGCGGGCAAACCCTGACATGCATTCCTATTCCCAGGACAGCCCTTTCGCCCCTATGGCCTGCTGAGCAAAGCTGTGTGCAATGTGATCGCCTGCCTCATCTATGCGCGCCACTTTGAGTATGAGGATCCAAGCTTTATCAGGTTGCTGAATTTCCTGGAGGCTGGCATGATGGATGACAGCGCCTTCATGCTTCAGGTGCAGGGTAGAGGGGAGACTGTGTGGGGACAGTGTCCTACAGAAGGGTTCTCAGAGGATAACTTGCATGAAGGTAGACATGAAGAGAGCATCAGGGAGAGATCACTGCAGGAAGAAAGGTCTGGTGGTGGCAAATGAGCCAACAGTAATGGGAGAGGTGGCTGAGGTTCAGGGCTCCAGAAAGGATAAGAGCCTGTGTCCACTTTGGAAGCAACACAAGCTCATGAGCTCTTCATGGGAGGATGTTCATGTGGCAGCTCAGCACCAGGAGAGAGCTTTGATGCTGGCACAGTAGAAGGATCAGTTCAAAGGTGTGGGGAGTCAGGCCTTGGGTCACCATGGAGGAGGCGGGTCTGAGATGGTACATGTGAGTCTGGAGCACAGGAAACACCAGGCTGCCTCCGTGCTGTCACAGGTAGTGAACTCAATACCACTGCTGCTGCGCATCCCATGGGTGGCTGCCAAAGTCCTACCTGCACAGAGGTCCTTCGTGGCCTTGAATAAGGAGCTGTTGACTGAGCACAACACAGGCTGGGACCCAGACCAGCCTCCCCGAGATCTGACTGATGCTTTCCTGACCGAGGTGCATAAGGTGAGAGTCATCGTTGAGACAAGAGATTAAGGTCTGTGAGCCAGTGGGGCCTCAGCAACTCCCTGAGACCCAGCACCTCTGCTGTGGGGTGACAAATGGGGGACATTTGAGCCATTCCTCCCACTTCCCACTGAGGGCACTCTCTCTGCTTGTCTCAGGCCAAGGGGAATTCCGAGAGCACCTTCAATGATCACAACCTTCATCAAGTCATATTTGAGCTGTTTGGTGCAGGAATGGTGACCACATCAATCACAATGTCCTGGGCCCTGCTCCTCATGATCCTGCACCCGGATGTGCAGCGTGAGTTGGGCTCGGAATGGATGGGAACTCAAGGGGAGAGAAGTGGTGACAGGGTCTCAAAGCTTATTTGGGGAACTCATGATTCCAAGCAGAGGCTTGACCAAGGCTACTGAAAGAGTGATGCCCCTCTCACCTGAACACAGCCTTTAACACTGGGGTGTGGAGGGTCAGGGCCCAGTCTCCAGGGACTGAGCCACCATTGGGCCGCTTTTCTGTCCAGGCCGTGTACAGCAGGAGATTGATGAAGTGATAGGGCAGGGAAGGCGCCCTGAGATGGCGGACCAGGCCCGCATGCCCTTCACCAATGCCGTGATTCACGAGGTGCAGCGCTTTGCAGACATCGTCCCAATGAGTGTTCCCCACATGACATCTCGTGACACTGAGTTGCGGGGCTTCCTCATCCCCAAGGTAGGCCTGGGGCCCTCCTTCCCTAGTATGGCCACTACCAGGTATGACCAGGAAGTATTCTGCCACTGGCCCCGATACCTTTGGTGCTGTCAGGCCCAGCCTGTGTGTGTGTGGTGCTGCACCCAGTGCTGCCCTGTGCCTGCCGATCCCCCAGTGTAGTTGGAGGATGAATTAACCCAAGTGATGAGTTGTTGGAGGATCCTGTGCACATGAGGTAAAGTGGGACTGTGGGCACCCCTGGCATCCCTGTCTTGTGGCCTTGCTGTGTGATCCTGGATGGTCCTGCGAAGCTTGGGGGAGTGATGGATAACTGAGAGGCTCCTTGTGAGTTTATATCCCACGAACCTTGTGTGCCTCATAGAGTGTGCTTGTGGATGTTAAGTGTCAGGGTTCCTATATCCTGTGTCCCAGTCCACATTCATACCATGTGTCTCCTGCCAGGGGACAACACTCATCATCAACCTGTCGTCTGTGCTGAAGGATGAGAGTGTGTGGGAGAAGCCCTTGCACTTCCACCCTGGACATTTCCTGGATGCTGAGGGCCGCTTTGTGAAACGTGAGGCCTTCATGCCATTCTCTGCAGGTGACTGCGGTGGACCAGTCTTGCCATCCTCTTGGAGGGTCCCTTGGTGGGGAGGAGTTCAGGCTTCAATCTAACTGAACCCTGTCCCCTCTGACAGGCCCCCGCACATGCCTCGGGGAGCCCCTGGCCCGCATGGAGCTCTTCCTCTTCTTCACCTCCCTGCTGCAGCGCTTCAACTTCTTGGTGCCCGAAGGGCAGCCCCAGCCCAGTGAACGTGGTGTGATTGCCTTCCTAGTGTCTCCATCCCCCTACGAGCTCTGTGCTGTGCCCCGCTAGGAAAGGTGCTATGCTCCCTACTTGTACCCTAGATGGGAGACTTGATGAACAATAAACCAGTCCTGTGACTGTGACCTGGTGTCTGTATCCAACTTTCGGTACTCAAACTCCATGTGTGATGCTTTCATCCACGTGTTTAGAGTCATGCCTGATTCCCTGCTTTATCCATCCCAACCTGATCACTGCAGTCAGCACATGAGAAATGTGTATCCCGACACTTAGTAGATGACGCCTGACCGCATGTCCCCCACTGAGATCCAAGACGGGCTGCTGAGTTGGTGGCAAACCCTAGGCAACAGTCTGAACTCCATAGGAGTCAGGTAGGGGTGAGTGTGAAGGGGTTTCTCTTGGGAATAAACACAGTCACTGGTGGGGCACTGAATGGACCCAGGACCACCCTCAGGTTCAGTGAGTAGCTAGAAAATACAATAGAAACAGAAATGTTCTTGTACTCACTGTTATGGTTTATTACAGTGCCACCATACACATGCAAATCAGCAGCACTGAAGGGCACAGGGGTGGAGTCCAGGAAGACAGACACACGCCTTCAGCTGTGGTCTCTGAAGAGAGTCGCCCAGATGGTCACTTCACCCAGCCACAAGGGGCGACTGACACAATGGTCACTCCCTACCAGGATAGATGTAGTCCAACCTTCATGTCCAGGGATTTTCTTGAGGTGCATTCCGTTGGCACAGTGCACAGACATGGCTGACCTCGAGGAGTCTGTTTCCATCCATCCACTCTGGGTCATATCGGGGCAGTCCAAGGCCCCACTTAGGCCATGCTGCTGGCATAAATGGCGAGGTTTTGCTCAGTGCTCCTCCAAACCCATCTCATCAGGAAGAATGGTGCAAGGCTTTAGGGAGGGTTTCCCTGCTGCCCACCAGGAGTTTTGCATTTGCTTTCACTCACGCAGCATCCAACCCCTGAGCCTGCCATGTTGACTCAGGCTCAAGCCTGCCCTGGGCTCTTACAGCAAAGTGATCCCAGCCCTATGAGTATCAGACTTACTTGGTTTCCTTGTGGTATGACACATACCTAAGCTTTAGTATCTTTCTCAATCACACTCGTTTCTTTTTTTCTCATGCCAAAAGTCATTGTTGTGTATAGTCACCAGATACTCTGCCACTGAGTTATACTTCTAGCCTCATCTTTCCCACTTACAAGTGTGCTTTTCTGTGGTGTGAAATATATTAATAATGTACGAAAGCACATTGACCATCCACAGTGCTCTTCATCAGGTGAAACTGAAGCCCTCATTTGCTTACATAATATCTGGCATTTCTTCCTCCCCTATCCCTGGCAACCACCATTCCACTTTCTGTTTCTGTGTATTTGAACACTATGAGAAGTCGTCAACGTGTAATCGTACTGTATTTGTCTTCTCTGATTGACTTATTTCACTTGAGGTACCGTGCTCAGGTTTCCTTCGCAGTGTAGCAGGTATCGGTACATCTTCCCTTGTAAGGCAGAGTAACTTTGCATTGTGTGAATTTGTAGTAGTCCTCCCCTGCGCACAGTTTCTCCTAACTTTGTTGAATTAAGAATGTCTGAAAATCTTTCATGAAAATTTCAGAAATACACAGTTTGTGAATTTTAAACTGCGAGCTGCACTGAGATGACCAATTAATTTCATAACCATTTCCTGTATTTTGTTTGTTAGGAATGAGAGTACATGTGTCCGGCATTTGCTTGTCGTGCTGGCTATGGACCTGGTACTTGCGTGGTTATCTGAGCAACTTTTGTTGTGTTACAATGCTGGTTGAAGGTAGAAAGTCAAGAGTAGCCCTAAGCCCTCTCACAGTGCCTTCCCTTCAACTC
>RJWM01029878.1:11060-24083 GCA_004363535.1 Dasyprocta punctata | reverse complement strand
GGGATTGAACTCACAACCTTGCGCCTGCCAGACAGGCGCTTAAGCCACTGAGCCAAACCCCCAGCCCTACAATTTTTTTTTTGTTTTGTTTTTTGGGGCACCGGGGATCGAACTCACAGCCTCAGGCACGCCACACAGGCGCTTAAGCTGCTGAGCCAAACTCCCAGCCCTCCTACTATTTTTTGAGGCAGGGTCACACTGTGTAGCTCAGGCCGGCCTTGTGCTCGCGTTGTAGCCCAAGCCGGCCTCGAACTCACAATGCTCCTCCTACCTCAGCCTCCCGAGTGCTGGGATTAAAGGCGTGCGCCACCACGCCGGGCTTATAAGTCATTTCTGATGTTAAATATTTTAAAACTTTATTACCTGTATAATACTACATGTTTCTTAATAAAATAACTTTCAAAGAGGATACAGCTCTGTAAGTCTTGGTCTCAGTTTAAAAATTATCTCTAAGGTACATAATCTGAAGTGAGTTTATTGTCAAAAGGTATGATTGATACCATATTATCTTCCAAAGTAATTTATCAGTTTTCACTCCTCTAGTGTTGTATTAGTTTGTGAACCCTGAGTAATACTGACTTATTGTCACTGTTTAATTTTCACTATTTTGACGGGTAAAAAATAGGTGATTAATTCTGGTTTTAACTTGCATTTCCAGTGATTGATGAGGTTTGACTGTTTCCCAGACTCCTCTCCTATATCCTCTTAATTTAATCTATTATCAAGTCTACAGTTCTACTTTTTTCATATACATTACATATTTCTTCCCGTTTACTGTTCTTTTCTTCGTGAATCCCTTAACATATCCCTAAGATGCCCTTCTAACTATTACTCACTGTACCTAGAACCCCTTTTTTTGAATGCCACACGGTTGCCTGGGTGATGTGACTAAAAGGGTTATGATGATATCACTTTGGATCTGATCACTTACCTTGTTAACCTTCTTGTTTGCTCCTTTCTATTTTATGTTCCATCAAAATTTTAAAATTTTGTTCATGGATCTCTGAAGGAATTAACCTGTTTTATTTAACCATCCTGCCTCCAACTGACAAAATTGACCAACTAGTTCCTTCTTTATACTATCCTTACCAACTGCAGAGAGTTCTGTCATTGCGGGTATAATGTGTATTTGCATTTATATCTTTAGTGAAGACATACATTGCCATGTAGGACCATAAGCCTTTTTTTGGTTTATTGATGCTTGTATGCCAAAGGTGAGCACTGGAATCAGCACCTAAAAATGTTTGAATATGTAAGTTCCCAATAATGTGTTTTTTCCATTTATGTCTTAGGCCTTAATATTTCCCTGATTTTATTGACTTGTACATATTTTTATGTGATGTTAATGTATTCGTTGCAGGTATCTCGTCATGTGTTTTAATTCTGTTTAATCTGTTGATCTAATAAAGTTTTTCATTTTTATGTGATCAGATGTAGCTATGTTTTGTTTGTTGATACCTTTCCCTGGGCTTGTTGCTGTTAACTTTTTAGGTCTTTTTATTTACTGTCTATGATGTTTATACAAGGTCAGAGCAGAAAATTTAGAACATATGGAAATGTCCAAAGGGAAAAAAAATCCTCTGAAACAAAAAGTTCTCATAATCCTACCACCATTAATAACCACCATTAATGATACCTGACACAATAGGCATTGAATAAGTAATGGTTGAACATATGAGTTAAAGATTTGGTATAGTCTTTTTGTTTATATAGGTGTATTTTTGAAAAGCTACCAGTGTAATTGAGTTTCATATTGTTTGCTTTTTTCTCTTACTATATTCTGAATGTTTTCCCATGACAGTAGTCTCCTAATTATTTTTTCAGCCACATCGAAATTGCATTGAGCCAAGCTTGCCATCAAGAGCCCAACAGTCACCATGATGCTGAGCACAGAAGGCAGGGAGGGGTTCGTGGTGAAGGTCAGGGGCCTACCCTGGTCCTGCTCAGCTGATGAAGTGATGCGCTTCTTCTCTGATTGCAAAATCCAGAATGGCACATCAGGTATTCGTTTCATCTACACCAGAGAAGGCAGACCAAGTGGTGAAGCATTTGTTGAACTTGAATCAGAAGATGAAGTGAAATTGGCTTTGAAGAAGGACAGAGAAACCATGGGTCACAGATATGTTGAAGTATTCAAGTCCAACAGTGTTGAAATGGATTGGGTGTTGAAACATACAGGTCCAAATAGTCCTGATACTGCCAATGATGGTTTCGTCCGGCTTAGAGGACTTCCATTTGGCTGTAGCAAGGAAGAGATTGTTCAATTCTTTTCAGGGTTGGAAATTGTGCCAAATGGGATGACACTGCCAGTGGACTTCCAGGGGCGGAGCACAGGGGAGGCCTTTGTGCAGTTTGCTTCACAGGAGATAGCTGAAAAGGCCTTAAAGAAACACAAGGAAAGAATAGGGCACAGATACATTGAAATATTCAAGAGCAGCAGAGCTGAAGTCCGAACCCATTATGATCCCCCTCGAAAGCTCATGGCTATGCAGCGGCCAGGTCCTTATGATAGGCCTGGGACTGGCCGAGGATATAATAGCATTGGCAGAGGAGCTGGGTTTGAAAGGATGAGGCGGGGTGCCTATGGTGGAGGATATGGAGGCTATGATGACTATGGTGGATATAATGATGGGTATGGCTTTGGGTCTGATAGGTTTGGAAGAGACCTCAATTACTGTTTCTCAGGAATGTCTGATCATAGATATGGAGATGGTGGGTCTAGTTTCCAGAGCACCACGGGGCACTGTGTACACATGAGGGGGTTACCTTACAGAGCCACTGAGAATGATATTTATAATTTTTTCTCTCCTCTTAACCCCATGAGAGTACACATTGAAATTGGACCCGATGGCAGGGTTACTGGTGAGGCAGATGTTGAATTTGCTACTCATGAAGATGCGGTGGCAGCTATGGCAAAAGATAAAGCTAATATGCAACACAGATATGTGGAGCTCTTCTTGAATTCTACTGCAGGAACAAGTGGAGGGGCTTATGATCACAGCTATGTAGAACTCTTTTTGAATTCTACAGCAGGGGCGAGTGGTGGTGCTTATGGTAGCCAAATGATGGGAGGGATGGGCTTATCTAACCAGTCTAGTTATGGGGGTCCTGCTAGCCAGCAGCTGAGTGGTGGTTA
Organism: Dasyprocta punctata; assembly: GCA_004363535.1. Lineage (NCBI taxonomy): Eukaryota > Metazoa > Chordata > Mammalia > Rodentia > Dasyproctidae > Dasyprocta > Dasyprocta punctata. Next base: position 20,947 of record RJWM01029878.1, on the reverse strand, counting down.
TGGAGGTGGTTATGGTGGTCAGAGCAGTATGAGTGGATATGACCAAGTTCTGCAGGAAAACTCCAGTGACTATCAGTCAAACCTTGCTTAAAGATAGAGAAGGAGTACTAAACAGCTACTATAGAAATAAAAGCTGTGCATTGTGGGAGTTGGATAGAATGGGAGGGATGCCTAGTATCTAGTATGATTGGTAAATGGAAAATGTAATGGATTCTGATTGCTCTTGGTCAGCTAGCTTGCCCGCCCTCCCTTTCTTTCCCTCTCCTTTTCTTTCTTTTTCTTTCTTTTCTTTATTTCTTTCTTTTCTTTCCTTTTTTAAGAAAATAAGAATTAAGTTTATCAGTTTTGCATTACAGGCTTGTGATTCATGCTTACTGTAAAGTGGAAATCAAGATTGTTTTAAAACTTATGTAATATTGAACACTGAAATATCATCTAGGACGTAATAACAAAGTTCAGTATTGACCATAACGTAAAACAACTTTCAGCTTTCCTCAAGTTAGTTATGTTGTAGGAGTGTACCTAAGCAGTAAGCACATTTAGGTTAAAGCAGTTTCACTTACGTTATATGTTGCTCTTATACCACAGTACATTGAAAACTTCAGATGCATGTTGAGAAACATGCTGTTCTGTAAAACTCAAATATAGGAGCTGTGTCTATGATTCAAAGTGAAAACATTTGGCATGTTTGTTAATTCTAGCTTTTTGGTTTAATATCCTGTAAGGCACGTGAGTGTACACTTTTACTTTTTTTTTTTTTTAAGATTGGGACAATTTTGAGATGTAATACTTTAGGAGTTTGGTCATGTCATTTGTATGGAATTCTGAGATTTTGATTTAAATCTTTCCTTGTATTGTGATTTCCATTTAGATGTATTGTACTAAGTGAAACTTGTTAAATAAATCTTCCTTTTAAAAACTGGAAAAACAGTCTTAAATAGTTTGATTTTTTTAATGATGTTTCATTATATGAACACATTTTAATTGACTTTAAAATCTCTTGAAGTTTAAATTATTAATTTTTACACTATAAATATTACATTAGCATCTTCATATATGCATTATTTTGTATATCATTATTTCTAAGGTATATTTCTATAATTGAAATTGCTGAGTCAAAGGTATACCCATTTTTAAAGCTTTTGATTTTTCTTACCTTACCAGAAAGGTTATGGTACTTAGTCTTCCCCCCACAAAGTGCATGCTTTTTATTTTTCTCCCATACCATCCTTAATGATACTTTTCCTTACTTCTTCCCTCCTTCCTTCCCTTCCCTCCTTCCTTTCCCTTCCCTTCCCTACCTATCCTACCCTGCCTCTTTCTTTCCCTTTTCCCTTTTTCCTTTTCCTTTTCTTTCCTTCTTTCTCCTGGGACTTGAATCCAGGGCCTTCACACTGAATACATCCCTAGCCCTTTTTGAGTTTTATATTTAGAGACATGGTCTTGCTAAGTCCCTAAATTGCCCAGGCAGAACTTGAACTTAGAGTTCTCCTAATCTTTACCAGTTTGATAGTTGAAAAAATTGTATACTGTTGCTATTTTGATTTGTAGTAATACTAAGGTCAAACATTTTCCTCTTTTTTTTTTTTATTTTTTGATACGGGGGATTGAACTCACAACCTCCTGCTTGCTAAGCAGGCGCTTATTCTGCTGAGCTAAATCCCCAGCCTTTTCCTCTTTATTTCTAAACTTATTTCCATCTCCACAGGACTCTTGGAGACTTCATACTTTATCAAAATGGTATTCCGTAAAATCTAAAAAGGTAAAAGGCAAATAATTTTTTCATTTAACCACAGATGAGAAGATTTGGTGTACATTTGTTAAAAAAGAAGTAGGGCTGGGTGAGGTGGTGCATACCTACAATCCCAGCACACGGTAGGCTGAAGAAGGAGGATCGCTGTGAGTTGGAGACCAGACCAGGCTACATAGTGAATTCAAAGTTATCCTGGAATATGAGACCCAGTCTAAAAAGGAAGAAGTAAGCCTATATAGTATTATAGAAATACTCCCATCTGAAAATTCGAATTCGTTAATAGAGCTGTTGTGGCCTACACTGGCTTCCAACTCAAGATTCTCTTGCCTGAGCTTCCTGAGTACCGACATTTTAGTGTGTGCTGCTGTGCCCAGCTACCAGGGCACCTAAAGCTTGTTTTGAACTAGTGGTTTTTAAACTTGCTCTTGCATCAGTATCATTTTCAGGGCCTATTAAAACACTGCTGGTCCTCCTACCTGGAAGTTTCTGATTCAGTAGCTCTTGAGTACTACCCCTGAATGTACTGGTGTTACTGGTCCTAAGGCAATGTTTTGAGATTCATCACAGTTCAACTGCCAGCAGTCTAACATTAAAAAAGTAAGTTCAAGAAGCATTTTCTGATTCCTTAATGCCTTCCTTTTGATTCTTGTAATAAACAGTTTAAATTTTCTTTTTTGCAGTACTGGGGATCAAACTCACAACCTCATGCCTGCCAGGCAGGCGCTTAGACCACTGAGCCAAATTCCCGGCCCTATTTTTTTTGAGGCAAGGTTGCACTATGTAGTTGAGGCTGGCCTTGCTCACGTTGTAGCCCAAGTCAGCCTCGAACTCACAACACTCCACCTACCTCAGCCTCCTGAGTGCTGGGATTAAAGGCGTATGTCTTTTTTTTTGTTTTTTTTGTTTTTGAAACGGGGTTTCACTATCCAGTTCAGGCTGAACTTGTGCTTACTTTGTAGCCCAGGCTGGCCTCGAACTTGTAGCTATCCCCCTGCCTCAGCCTCCCAAATGCTGGAATTACAGGCATGCACCACCATACCTGGTTAAATTTTCTTTTAAGGTACAAGACACATCTGATTATTTGCAATACCTTGTACCCATGGCACCTTCATCTGGGGCTATTATTGATACCAAATTTTACAGTTCTCTTGTAATAAATTTCACATTTCTGACTGCATTACAGTGGTTGTTAGTTTTACCTTACAGTGACCTCAGAGTTCCTCAGATCAGTACCAGCTGCTCCTGAACTTCTGACTACCTTGGAACTGGAGTGTTATTCTTGGACTATTTAGGTCTTGGGACCCAAAGAAATATACTGAGATAGGAGGCAAATACCAAATTGATACTACCTGACCACATTTTATTCAGGAATACTTTTCATTGAACACTGTCTAGAAAAATTTCAAACTGAAGATGTAGTGGGGATTAAGAGAGTCTCTGATGATTTTTAATTTCTTTCACAAATGCCAGGAAACTTATTTTGGCTTTGTGTATGTCCACATGTGTGCCCACTCTACAAATATTTAATCAGGTGTTTTATTATTGATACCAAGTTTTACAGTTCTCTTGGAATAAACTTCACATTTTGACTCCTAAGTCATGGGCTGGCCTTATTCAGCTTTTTAAAGCCCAACAGGAAGCCTTTCTCAGTAAACTAGTAGGTGTTTCTAGTAAGTATTTTCTTTTCATGCTGCTCTGTTAATTTTCCAGAAGTTTCTCTTAACTATGAGTGACGATTCTCCATTTGGCCACTAGATGTCCCTAAATGTCGGGAGAGGATAGGCCAAATCCTGAGATTTTGGTGTTTGCTTGTTTGCTGGGTAAGAAAAAAGTTCTGGAAGCAAAGGAGAGATCAGCACTAGAGGTGTGCAAAGAGACAGCACTACCTGACAGGGCAGCTGCACAGATCCCTGAGCATGTACACAGGCGTACCGTCCTGCGACTGATGATCCCAAACTCAAATCTAATAGTACCCAGGAGTTATTCTAGGATGTAAAGTGGGCTTCCCCTCCAACCTCCCTCTGGCCACTGAGTCAGGGGATTCATTATAAAGTGTGTGTAATCTTGGTAGGATCAGGCAAAAGTTGGTCACCACAATAATTGTGGCTTACAGGCGTCTCCATGGACGGTGTGTGCCTGTTTTTCTCACAGTGTGGTTTGTGTATCACCACCTGGGGCCTCATTAGGAATGCAAATTCTGAGGACACACCCCAGATGAACTGAATCAGACACTCTGGAGATGGAGCCCAGTTAAAACAGCTTCAACAGTTCCTCAGGATAGTTTTGCTGCAGGGAACTATTGGCTTATGCATAGATTCTGTTATTCACCCATTCATTTATTCCTGCATTCATTTATCAATCCCAAAGTGGGTAACCAAAGCAGAGACAGTGCTGTGCATAAGCATGGCACATTTCTCTCTCACCCCACAGTCAGTTGACAATTCATTTACAGATAAATAACTTTCCCATCACTAGTAAAAAAGATTTCTCCAAGATGGGCCTCTAGTGCTATTATAAAACAGCTGCCGATGGAATGAAATTCCACTTATTGGTCCTGATATCAGGTGGAGAATGTTGGAAGATCCTGTTCACAACCTGCTCCCATACTGATTGCCATTCAGGTACATCTGGTCACCAGATTAGGGGGATGAAAATCCCACTGAGGTGGTGGGGCATTAGGTGTTGACTAGAATCTGTGTATGGATACTCCTCTCCCCGCAGTGGTCAGTGAATGAGCCTGGACAGGGACATCGCCAGTTTGAATGAGCCCACCCATCATCTCAGAGAAATGTAGGTTCTACAGAGGACATGTAGGCAGGTTACAGAGGGCATAAGGACACATCAGTCCACTGCTTCTCCAGTCCACCTCCTCAAAAACCCACCCAAAACACTATTTAAAAAACCTCTTAGCCTGTGAATTTTTAGAAAAGTCTCATTATGGGGGTATGTAACCCCCACGTTTATTTTTCAGGAGCATTTCTATTGATGAATTATTAATTTTGATTGTATGAGTTTTATTATATTAAACAGTATACTTAATGGGAAAATAAAATATCAATAAATAAAATATTGAAATTTTAGTATGTAATGAATGTGTAGAATAAATATCAACATTTTCAACATCAACTGTTTACCTGCTTACAATATCTAAAAAATAACAGCAGAAATAAATTCCTATTGCTATATGGGAAAGAAACTCCCAACCTACTAGATGTCCAGTGTGAGTTCATATTCTCTAAAACCAAAGAATGAATTTTAGTAACAACGGAGGTTAAGAGTAGAGTATGCTTATTGAGAGAAAGAAAGCTTCTGTCCAAAAGAGGGCAATAGAATGAGTTTCCAAGGACTCTGCCTTTTCTAGGGATTTTTTTAAAATTTATTTTTATTTTTATTTTTTTTTCATATTGGGGATGAAACTCATGACTTAGCACTTGCCAGGCAAGTGCTTGTGTTGCTGAGCTAAATCCCCAGGCCCTCTAGGGATTTTTATAGAGCAAAACCACAAGGTGAGGCAGGTCCAAAGTGGAGGAAAAATGGGAAATCGCAAGGCGGGCATGAGGTGAGACAAAACTATGGTCAACCAATGAGATCACAACTATAATTGCTCGGGTAAAATTGATTAAATTGGGGACAAATAGGGATACAGAACAGGGGCTCTTCCTGTAGGGGGTTGGGTTAGTGGCTCCTTCTGGCTTCCTCAAGGTAATTGATACTTATTTAGAATACAATCCCTGATGCTCATCCTTAGGAAGTATGTGGGTGCATTTGTTTTATCTTTTATCTTGAGGTCTGGCCCACAGAGGAGGTGTCTGTCTCCCTCATAGTTATAAGGTATCCGGTCTTTTGCACTGGCTCCTTCCAGAGCCTAGCTGACTGCCTATAATATTTCTATCTAACTCAGCTGCCCATAACACTACATGAATTACAATGAAATACAAATAAAACTTTACCACAGCTTTGCTTCAATTATCACACCTAAGGTAGTCATCACACATGACAACAGCATGTTGTACTCCCACTGTGTCACTCACACTGACAGCACATGTGCTTAGCTTTACTTTCCTGTTCAGCAGGCCCTATTTGTCACTACTCTAGTCTTCCTCTTTTGTCAGGAGCTTCCTATTGTATTATACAATGTACACTTAGCAGGAAAATAAAATAATAAAATATCGAATATATACCGAGTGTTTCGAATAGAAATCGACATTTTCTACATCAACTGTTTATTTACTAAATCTAAAAAATAACAACAGAAGTAAATTCCTATATGAACTACAATAAGAATACAAATAAAATTCCACCACAAAAATAATCTTTACTTCAATTATCACACTTTAGGCAGTTTTCACACTGAACAACAGCATGTTCCATACACAAGTATTGCTTACACTAATAGCACATGTATTTTTTTTTCCTGGCTTTGGTAGGACATAATTGATATCTTGCTGGTCTTTCTGTTTTCTTAGGAGGTTCTTATGATGTTTTGCCTGTCCACTGAACTGTTCCAGAATTCTTTTGCAGAGCTCTTTGGGCAGATACGTAGTGTTCTTCCTCTGTTGTAATTGATCATTTATCAACTGCAGTCCCAATCCTGTAAGAAAATTTCTTTGTGATATTTTGTGCTTGTTATTTTTTTGTAAACTTTGAAACTATTTATGCCTGGTATACTTAGAATCCAGTAAAACATAACCATTGGCCAGCAACATATACTCCATCTTTTGCTTTATTGTAAAATGTGGCCATTTCTGGCTTCACTTGTTGTAAAGATTTATTTTCAATCTTTGTTGTTTTGTTGTTTTGTTTTCTGAGACTGATATAGGAAAAATGATCCCAGATCTCCAAATGATATGGGGGAATGAAACTCCCAACCTACTATATGTCCGGCGCGAGTTCGTGTTCTCTAAAAATCGAAGAATAAATTTTAGGAACAACGGAGGGTAAGAGCAGGATATATTTATTGAGGGAAAGAAAGCTTCTGTCTGAGGGACAGAAGGGGGCCCGAGCGGGTTGCCAAAGACTCTGTCATTTTTAGGGACTTTTATAGAATAAAATCATGATGGGGAAAACTGGGAATTTGCAAGGCAGGCGGGCATAAGGTGGGACATAACCATGGTTAACCAATAAGACTAATGGCCCAGGTAAAATTGATTAAATCAAGGACAAATGAGGAAAGCAGTCATGTAGTAAGCGGGGATGCTTAACAGTAGTGACCCTTTCTGTAGGGGGTTGGAATGCTGACTCCTAACTTCCTTAGGGTGATAGAAAACTATTTAGAATATCAATCCTTAGGATATGGGTGCACTTGTTTTGTCTTTTGTCTTGATATCTGGCCCACAGCAGGGGGTGTCTGTCTCCTCAGAGGTTACAAGGTATCTGAACTTCTGCACTGGTTCCTTTGAGGGCCTAGCTCTATCTGACTGCCTATAATATTTTGTCTAACTCATTTTTCCTGTAACATTCCCCCCTCTGAAGAAGTAACCCGAACTGCCGTGAGGGGCAATGGGCGATGACCGATCTGGCTTCTTCAGGCTGAAGAGGGTCATAGTTGGGGATCGGCAGTCAGGGGTACCTCTGCAGAGGTTCTGTCTAGAGGCCCTCGATAGACACCAGGCATTTTCATCTTGTGTAGGCGTGTAGCTTTGAGTCTGGAGGAGACAAAGTCAAAGAAACAATTAAATATGCATGGGCCAAATAATAGTATCAACAAGATGATTATGAGTATAGTTAATAGAGATTTCCACCAAGAGGAGTTGGTAATGGCTTTCCATAAGGAGGAAAAAGATAAGGTCCAAGGAATTTTAGAGTCTGACATGTCATTAATTTGTTGTCTAATATTTTGGATAGCTACTGAGATATTGGTAGACAAATCAGGAATGTATACACAGCACTCAGTCTTTACAATTGTACAAGTTCCCCTGTGTTGCTGTTAGAATGTCTAACACCATCCGATTTTGGAGCACAGCCTGTCTCATTAATTTTATTTTTTTGTTTAGGAGAGAGGCCAGATGTAGTGTCATTTAAGGCTCATTTAGTATAGTTAGTTAAGGCCTTGATATATATTATATAACTATTGGTTTTATCTGTATGATACCTTGGCATTTGGCATCTTCTAGGCAAGAACAAACTTTTAATCAAAGTACATATAATCAAAGTTTGTATACAAAGGCACATATAGTCAAAGCATGAGTAGTAACCTATTGACATTTAGGTTCCTCTATTGATAAGAGTCTGATATTTTAACATAAATCCCTTTAGCTTTAGTTATAATTATCTCTAATTTTTGATAATACAGGAAAATCAAATTAATACATTATTGACAAATGAAACTCTCTTAAGTTTATATATATATGAACAACAATATGTACTGTACTTGTAAAAATCAGTCACAGCATCATTTTGATTAGTTGGCAAACTGGATATACATTATTTAGTCAGGATAAAATCTCTCCAGGATTGGAGTCAGGCTTTTTAGCCACAACTAAAAGTAATCAGTGAAGAGAAAGTTATCCCAGTTACTGTTTAAGCAACCTATATTTTGGTGACTGTATTGAGGTACAGTGTCTGGAAAGAAGACCAGAGTTGAGAAGGACAAAGAGACATGTGCCAATGTCCAGCAATCGGCTGGTTGATTTTTACCCCTCGTCGTGATTACTCAGGGCTCCTCCGTGGAGATGACAGGCAGAGATGATAGTCTGGCCAGAGGGAGGAGACGAGTGCCCCGAGGCCCTTTAGTCCTACTGGACCAGCTGATAGGATGGGTCTGAACTCTGGGGCCTTGGTCTCAGAGGGCAGTCCAACCTCTAGTGGCTTCTAGTGGTTACCTTTGTAGTTAGGGCATGGCTTGGGGCCTCTTAGGCAGTCCCTCTTAAAGTGGCCTGGCTTTTGGCAGTGATAGCAGGTCAGCATCTTAGTCGAACTCTTCTTGGAACCCCAAGAATCAGACTTAAGGTCTGTGTTTTTAAGGTCACAACAAAGGGTAGCTACTTTTTGGTCTCTTTGTTTTCTCTCTTTGGTTTTTTTTCCAGTTCTGATTATAGAATACTTAGGAGGCAGTTTTTATTAAAGAAATCAAGTGAACTATCTGGAGCAAAAGCCATCTTTTGTAATTTTTAATATCTGGAGTTGACTGGATAATAAACAAGTCTTTAAGTAAAATTTGTCCTTCTGTTGAATCAGGATCTGTGGACATATGTTTTATTAGCACCTCTAATAAACGATCTAAGTCAGAGAAATTTTTATCTTTCTCCTGAAAGATAGTTAACAATTTAGAATAACTAGAAGGCTTGGTTTTTGTCCTTTTTAGACCTTTTAGAACGTATGTCTGAAAATGTTTTTTAATCCAATCACCCATTTGGCTATTAGGCCAGTAGGGGTCTTGTATAGGGACTGCTTGTGTGCCAGTGAGAACTGGTGATTCCCCTGGCTGCCTATCTTCTGGCCTTCTAAAATTAACAATATGATATTCATCTCTAAATGCAATAGCAGCCTGCAATGCTGCTTGTCTCTCATTAGAAGTTAAAGTTTGATTTAAGAGTAACATTATGTCTTTCTAATCTAGTTTATAAGTCTGAGTAAGTCCTCTAAGAACCTCAATGTACTCGTCAGGGTCATCTGAAAATTTTCCAAGGTCTCACTTAATCTGTCTTAAGTCCCTGAGGGAAAAAGGCACATGAACTCTGGAAGTCTCAAATTGTTCATGTACTTCCTGTAAAGGTTATTGCACTTGAGGAGCTGGCAAAAACTCAGCCAAAGATGGGTATATTCCTGTAGAGCCCTGGATCTCAGCTGGTCTAGAAGCCTCATTTTTAAGGCTGGAAGGGCAAGTAGGGATAACCTCAGGTTTCAAAGGTTTAGAAGGAGCAAATTCAGATTTTGGGCTAGTAAGTGTCTTAAGGGCCTGAGGTGCTGATTGTTCCTCTGACTCACATTTACATTTAGAGTATAAATAAGGAGTATTTCTTAATGCAAGAAAAGCCTGCGCATAAGACAATTTTGACCATTTGTCTTTTCTTTTACAGTATGCCTCTAGCTGTGAAATAGTATTATAATTAATACTTCCCTCTGTACTCCACTTTGGTTCTAGGGAGTAGGTAGGCCACGCACACGTGCAGAGAAATTTTTTTTTTTTTTTTTT
>RJWM01029878.1:0-10960 GCA_004363535.1 Dasyprocta punctata | reverse complement strand
AAACTCCTGGACCTGGTTTTTTGAGGCAGGGTCGCACTATGTAGCTCAGGTCAGCCTTGCGCCGCGTTGTAGCCCAAGCCGGCCTCCAACTCACAACGCTCCGCCTACCTCAGCCTCCCGAGTGCTGGGATTAAAGGCGTGCGCCACCACGCCCGGCTGTGCAGAGAAATATTAAAGGACTCTTTTAACATGGAAGGGTCGAACATCTTCCAGTGCTGAAGAATGCATTCCAAAGGAGTAAGGGGCTTTGGCATTGAGTTGCCCATGTCTGTAATGTAAAAAAGCAACATGTGAGGTTATGAAACCTTTTTGTACTGGGAATTGAACTCAGGAAATGGGAATTGAACTCAGGAAACTCACTGAGCTATTGAGCTAGTGACATGGTTTGTGCCAGGAATAAATGGAATCGAACTCAGGAAACTCCGCTGAGCTATTGAGCCACAAACTATCAAAAAGGACATACAGGCATCCCTCGTATTCCTAATTGATAAAAAATCCTCAAGGCATCCCTTGGGTTGACCCTGCTCCATGGTTGGTGGAGACCATTGGAGAGTGAAAGATAAATTCTGCCAGCCTATCCACCCTCGCACTGGTGCACTGGCGCGCAATCTTATCTTCCTCCGTAGCTCATGAACCTTGAATTTTGTTTATGGTTATTATGACAAGAAACTACTGCTTTTGTTCATCAAGAGGGCATACGCAAAAAGGCAAGTTGCTAATTAGAGGCTTTTTCTGATGGTACTGTGAAGGAGATCACCTCTGGAGATAGATAAGGCAACAAATGACTTGAGGAATTCTAGCCCTGGGCCCTAGGGCGAAGAAGCCTCCAAGACAGTTGTATTACCCATCTAACCACCTGGGCAATCTTTCCTAGCTACTTTACTTAAATCTCTGTATCCTTAAAGTTCACAGGTTAAACTTATTATCATCTAGCAATCACATTTTATTTTATCAAAGGCATGTCAGTCTTCTAGGCACACAGAAAAGGGCTATTTATTCTTAATTAACATATGTAAGGCACAGATGTAAATCCCTTTTTTGTTAGCTGCTGTGGAATGTAAACAATTGTTGTAAACTACCTCAGTTTAATCTCTGAAGGGAGGGGTAGTCTAAGTAGTCTAAAAATCCTCTGAAAGGCTTAGAGAGAGTACCTAGTCTACCAGCAGGGAAATAAGGATGATAGGTAAGTGGAGATTTTCAGAGGTCATGAGCCAATGTCCACTGAGGAACTTTTGGATGTCCACCAGAGAGTCGCCCTGGCCAGGAACCCTCAGTTCTCAGTTTCTATTAGTTCGAATAACCAGAGATCAGTCTCCAGAAAGGAATCCAGCTGTCTGTCTGGTCAACATTCTATTGACTCCATTGGCCACTGGCTTCAATGGGGATTCACCAAACAGATGCTGGGGAAACCTATCCTCTGCTTTAAAGAGTGGCAGCTTGCTCTATCAGCGATTAATTAGCTGGCAAAGTAACCACTGTTTGTCAAAGTTCTATAAGGGATAGTTAAAAGCCTGAGCAAGATCATTACCTAGTGCTCCATAAATTTATAACAAAGGTTTTAAAGTCTACAACTTGAAAGGTTGGAAAACCTCCTTAATCTAAAATGTTTAGGTCCCATAAGTGTGCTGCTTTTGGGAATAGCTCCTTCCAGTGTTACACCTGGGAGGCGGTTCTTCCCACTGTGTCTCAGGTTCTACCTCCACAGGAGATAGTGGCCCAGAACACGAAGCTGGGACATGGCTTTTATGTGTGTTCTCCTGGACGGGCACAATTCCGATGTCTCATCTGACCCAGAGACAGGTTATGTGTCCTTTATCTAAGATGACTTCCCTGTCTTTGGCATTAGCAAACGCTCATTTTCTATGGGCTTAACTTGAACAGTCTAAGAGTTCTTTCTGATCTTACATGCCTCTATAAGGAAAGCACAAAGTGGGGAAATGAGTAGAGGTAAAACCAAAGAAAGGAAACTGAAGCAGAACAGGCCTGACATTTCCTCTAGAGTGTAGAGGAGGATCAGAGCCAGTCTGTCTCAGCGAAACCTGTCCTCCAAGTCTTGAGACCGGCCACCGGCCTAGCGCCATTTAAATGGTGGAAGGAGTCCCGGTTTTTTATTGTAGGCATGTGTATTTTTTAAGTCTGAGCTAGATTTTACTTAAGAACCATTTTATAGAAGTTTACATTAAAGTCTACCAGAGGTATTTTAACATTATTTTTTCTAGCATTGTCTAACTACAGTCAAGCAAGGAGTACCAGTAAATTTAGCAGCCAATTTAAATGCAAAATGTACAAGAACAAAATATCCCCTTAAAGAAATACCATAACCTTATAATTTTCCCATATTTTAACTTAGATTTACCATTACTTTAACAAAACTATATAAGACACAAAGCAATTAAAACCTATGGGCAAAAGCAAATCATAAGTAATTATTACAAATAATTCTAAGCAATTGACAAAGACAAAGCAATATTTGGAGCATAAAAATTTGTTATCTAAATGAGTCCCAGTCCAGAGTCTATGAAATAAAAGCAAACTCTTACCTCCGTCCCAATGATCTCAGTGGGACCTCCAAATGATATAGGAAAAATGATCCCAGACCTCCTAATGATATGGGGGAATGAAACTCCCAACCTACTATATGTCCGGTGCGAGTTTGTGTTCTCTAAAAATCGAAGAATGAATTTTAGGAACAACGGAGGGTAAGAGCAGGATATATTTATTGAGGGAAAGAAAGCTGTCTGAGGGACAGAAGAGGGCCCAAGTGGGTTGCCAAAGACTCTGTCATTTTTAGGGACTTTTATAGAATAAAATCATAATGGGGAAAACTGGGAATTTGCAAGGCAGGCAGGCATAAGGTGGGACATAACCATGGTTAACCAATAAGACTAATGGCCCAGGTAAAATTGATTAAATCAAGGACAAATGAGGAAAGCAGTCATGTAGTAAGCGGGGATGCTTAACAGTAGTGACCCTTTCTGTAGGGGGTTGGAATGCTGACTCCTAACTTCCTTAGGGTGATAGAGAACTATTTAGAATATCAATCCTTAGGATATGGGTGCACTTGTTCTGTCTTTTATCTTGATATCTGGCCCACAGCAGGAGGTGCCTGTCTCCTCAGAGGTTACAAGGTATCTGAACTTCTGCACTGGTTCCTCTGAGGACCTAGCTCTATCTGACTGCCTATAATATTTTGTCTAACTCATGTTTCCTGTAACAAGACAAGGTGTCACTATGTAGTCCAGGCTAACCTTGAACTCACTATGTAGCACTGACTGACCTTGAATTTACAGAATCCTCTTGCCTCAGCCCTGCTGGGATTACAGGCATGCACCCCCATGCCTCGCTTCACTTCAATCTTATCATCATGGTGTAACATTAATGAAATCAATATTATTTTGTTTTTCTTCCCCATAATGTAGTCCAGGCTAGCCTGGAACTCACTATGTAGCACTAGTTGACCTTGAGCTCACAGGATCTTCTTGACTCAGCCTCCTGAGTGCTGGGATTATAGGTATGCACCACCACATCTGGCTTCACTATCAATCTTGGTTTTGTTTTGTTTTTTTGGTACCAGAGATTGTACTCACAACCTCACACCTGCCAGGCAGGCGCTTAGTCCACTCAGCTAAATCCCTGGCCCTATTTTTTGAGACAAGGTCTCATTATGCAGTTCAGGCTGGCCTTGAACTCTCTTTATAGTCCAGGCTGGTCTCAGGTGTGCGCCACCACGTCCGGCTTCACTATCAAACTTATTACCATAGTGTAATGTTTTTTTTAAATTAAGTTTATTGGTACAATTTATATATACATAATGATCACATTCATAATAGAGAATTTGTACCTATACTCGATGTATCTTGATTCCTCTTTTTTTTCCCATTCCCCTTCCCTCCCTTCAACCCTTCTTCCTCTCACTATTTACAAAACCTTTGTTTCTATTTTATCCTTTTCTTCTCATTTTTTCTTTTCCCCTTGCTCCCTTTCCTCCTCCCCTCTCCCTAATTCCCCTTTCCATTTGAATATTTTCTTCCTATTTCACAATATCTATCATACATTTTGGTCCTTATTTAAGCTTTCAGTTTCTCACACCAGAGAAATAATGTGGTATATACATGTATGGGTCATATTTATTTCACTTACAAGATAGTCTCAAGGTACATCCATTTACCTAGAAATGTTTCAAGTATATCCTTCTTTGTGGCTGATTTATTTTCAAATTGTATAAAAAAACACATCTCCTTTATCCATTGATTTGTTGATAGGCACTTACCAAGATTCAGCTGTTACCAACTGTGCTGCTGTAAACATGGGCATATGTATCTTGCTCAGATATGATGCTTTAGTTCTTTTGGGAAGATATTGAGCAGGGGAATAGCTGGGCTGAATGGAACCTCTAGTTGGAAGTTTTTGAGGAATCTACAGACTGACTTCCGCAGTGGTTACACCACCTTACATTCCTACCAGTAGTGGAGTAGGGTTCCTTTTCCCCCAGAACCCCATCAACATTTGTTATTGGTTGATTTCTCCATGATAGCCATTCTTTCTGTAGATGGAATCTTAGCACTGTTTTAATTTGCATCTATTGAATGACCAGTGATGTTGAATATTGTTTCATATTTTTATTTGCTATTCGTACTTCTTCATCTGAGAAGTGTGTATTCATTTCAGTTGCCCATTTTTGAACTGAGTCATTAAATTTGGGGGGGTTCTGATTTTTTGAGTCCTTTATGTTCTAGATACTAGTTCTTTGTCTGAGGAACAGGTGGCAAATATTTTTCCCATTCTGTGGCCTTTCTCTTCACTCTGATGATGATTTCTCTTGCTGTGTAAAAGCTTTTTAATAAGATGAGACCTCAGTTGTTGATTCTTTGTGACAGTTCCTGCGTGATTGAGGTTTGGTTCATAAAGTCTTTGCCTACACCTATATCTACAAGAGTTTTACGTATTTTATCTTCCAGCAGATTAAGTGCTTATATTTTAATATTTTGATATTTGATCCATTTTTATTTCAGTTTAGTGCATTGTGAGAGATATGAGTCTAGATTTAATCTTCAACATGTGGAAAGTCCAGCACTGTTTCTTAAAGAGGCTATCTTTTTTTCTGTGAAGGTGTTTGGCTTCTTTGTCAAAAATAAGGTAGCTGAACTCCAAAATGTTCTGAAGAAAATTGTAGAGAGAGATAACAAGGATTACAACTCTATGAAATCCAACAGAGTGAATCCACTAGGCTAGGCAAGGCAAACAATTGAACAGAGGGGGAAAAAAGAGAGCCAACAAAAGGAATGTAACATAACAAGGATAAGTCAAAACCTATCAGTTACAAACGTTGATATTAATGTTCTCAATACACCAATGAAAAGAAACAGGCTGGCAGAATGTATCAAAAAGAAAGATTCAACAATATGCTGCATACAAGAAACACATTTCATAAAAAATTCATAGACTGACAGTCAAAGGTTGGAAAACAAAACTCCATGTGACAAGAACCCAGAAAAAAGCAGGGATAGCTATTCTATTTGCAGACAAAGTAGATTTCAAGCCAAGACTGATTAAGAGAGACAAATAAGGTCACTACATCCTTGTAAAGGGAAGAATCCAAGAAGAGGTAACACTCATAAATATATATGCACCAAATACCAGTACACCCATCTATATAAAGCTAATATTAATGGACATGAAAAATCAAATAAGCACTAATACAGTTGCAATGAAGGACCTCAATACCCCATTGTCGCAAATATATAGATCAACTAGACAAAAAAATCAACAATGAAATATGAGAACTGAATCAAACGTGTGTGTGTGTGTGTGTGTGTGTGTCTACAACATGGATTAGGTTTTACTTGACTCTACCATGCTTAACTCTACTCAGTCATTTCTCACCCAAAAGGCTTACAGGCTCATTCAGGTTTTTCATGAGAAGGCTGCACAAGGCTTCCAACCGAATGCATAGCCTCCACAGTCCACAGCTGCCACCCAAGTTCCTTCCAGCAGTCCAGAAGGGAAAATGGACAGTAGCAAGAAGTATCCAGAAGATCCATTTCATCTTTTTTCCTTGTAAACCAAGACCTGTTATATATTTTCCTTGAAGAGATTTCTATTTTGAAAGATAGTGATGCACCATCTGTACCATTTATGCTTCTTATTTCTTAGCCATCAATATGTCAGTCAGCTGCTTGTCCGAAACACTTAGCTACTGATAGAGTCTCATTACCTGATTAAGATAAACTGCCAAGAGGTGCTTGCACAGTAGACTGTCACTCTTCCATAGCACTAAGAAGACAAATGCAGGACATGAGGAGTAATGATGAGAAGCCAACCAAGTACATGTTTTACGAGAACTTCTAAGTACCTTTCACTGGGCGACAGAAGTAATGGACTATTGATCAACGGAATCCAACGTATAGACAGCTGATGAGCCAAAGACAAACTTCAGTGATAATAGATGCTCATTAAGAATTCACGAGCACTCCTGCAGTGCCATGGCCATCTTGCTCAGGAGCTCTTCTAAGACGGCCTGAAACTTAACAACCATAGTGCAAAAGGCTGCCTATTTCACAGCAGGCTTGAAGACTCAAGCCTCCTGCCAGTCATTGATGCCCATTTTCCGCAGAGAGTTGAAACAAACTTTTAAATAAATAGACTTAGTAGATGTCTACAGAGTGTTCCATCCCACAACATCAGAATATACATTCTTCTCAGCTGCACATGGGACATTCTCCAAAATAGATCACATACTAGCTCACAGAACATGCTTAAGTAAATGCAAAGGAATAAAATTTATGTTATGCATATTATCAAACCACAGTGCAATGAAAATGGAAATCAATGGTGAAAGAAGCCACAAAAATGTCATAAACACTTTGAAATTAAATAACACTATCCTGAATAAGCAATGAGTCACAGATGAAATTAAAAAAGAAATTAGACAGTTTCTACAATTAAACAATAATGCCAATACATATCCTGGAACTTACGAGACACAATGAAAGCAGTTCTATGAGGGAAATCTATACTGTTGAATATCAATATCAGGAAAACAGTGCGAGCTCAAATAACCTAATGTTGAGCCTCAAGCGTCTAGAAAAATAACAAGTCAAGCCAAAAGCTCATATGAGCTTATCAAAAGTTTATCAGTAAAATCAACTTAAACAAAACAAAACAACAGAAAATATTACTACTCTTGACATTTTCATGCCAAAATACTCTCACTGTCACTATAGCCAAGCTGTATTTTCTAAGATTATTGAGTCCCATCTGGCTGTCAAAGCTTCCTACCATGGATCCAGACATATTTCCATTCCTGTCTCCCAAAAGTTTTGTGTTCTTGGCAAACTACACTGTTGTCTATATCCTCAAGGGACTTCTAGAGTAGGGCTGTGGGTCAGAGGAAGAGCACTCAGTTAACACGAATCCCTGGTTTCAATGTTTGGGGTTGGGAGGGGGAGAGAGTGGGAGGTATTTTCTGCACCTCATTAACATAATGAGGCTAAATGTTCAGTTTGGCTCTTGCACACAAAGAATGTCACCACATCTTCAGATTGGTATCTCCTTTTTGAGATGAAGAAATCAGATCTCAAGGGAGGTGTTAACCAGCTTTGTCTTTGGTAATGAATTTGCTGGAGATTAGAGGGGAATGAAGGAAATGAAGTTGCTTAAATTGTTTGGGGGTTAAATAACAAAACAAATATGTCTTAAATACATATTCATGTTACATATATAACATTTATTATTATTAATTCCCATTAGCAGTATTGGCAAGAATTTGCTCCTCCAGTTCTATTTTCAGATTCCCTATACTACCCCTATCTATTTTGTGGAGGGAGATATGTGAAGGAAGAAGAGAAGGTGAACCTTATGTGCCTGCCCCAAGGAAGAGAAGGCTGTCCTTGGGCTGGACAGATAAGGGAATCTCAGGTAGAAGGAACGGGGGAACAAAAGACTGTATTTGATAGTAAATATGGTGCTCTAACAGCAAAGTATAACAGTCTTAATTAAAGAGTGAAAATAGACAGTGCTAGATTTCCCAATAGGTAGACATTTAATTATATGCATTTAATTATTCTTACTTTTCTGACCTTACTTTTGCTTTTGCCAGGCCATTTCCACTGAACTAGACCAATGGTTCACTTATGTCCCTTGGTAAATTTAACTCTTCATAGGGACATGAATTTTAAAACATTATAGATATGTTCTTTTTACTTTTTATTATGGGCCTTTTCAAATATACATAGAAGTAGACTAGTAATGAATTACAGTGTTTTCACTGATTAGATTCAATGATTATCAACTCTTAAGTAGCTACTTGCGCCTGCCAGACAGGCGTTTAAGCTGCTGAGCCAAACTCCTGGCCCTGGTTTTTTTGAGGCAGGGTTGCACTATGTAGCTCAGGCGGCCTTGCGCTCGCGTTGTAGCCCAAGCCGGCCTCGAACTCACAACGCTCCGCCTACCTCAGCCTCCCAAGTGCTGGGATTAAAGGCGTGCGCCACCACGCCCGGCTTTAAGTAGCTACTTAATTCCCCTAGTTGGTATGGACTTTTAAAAAATCCATATAACTTCAATATTATTAATATTGATGAAAATAATTAATAGTATATTTAATAATATTAAATCTTGGGCAGCCCATTTGGGACCCTTCCTATCTCTAAGGAGCTATTTCTATTCCCCATTCCTTTTCCCAATAAATTTTCCTACTCTTGAAAAAATAAATCTCAATTTAGTATTGTAATTTTCCTACTTGTTTAATTTTATTTAATTTGAAACAGGACTCAAATAAGGTCCATGCACTCTGTATTTAATTTATACTTTTCTTACATCTCTCTTAATTAATTGGTTCTCTGCTCCTCTATTTTGATTTTAAATTATGATTTCAATTTTGTTGTTATTGAAGAAAGCAGATTGCTCATCCTTTAAAATTCCTCACATCCTGGATTTCCTGTGATGTTTCCTTCATTTATTAGTTGAAAAACTTCCATAAAGGGAAAATTCCTCTCAAAAACTATTTTGTCACTGTGAGGGACAGTTTGGATTCCCTTAACTTCATTCCATGAAGGTAGAATTTTGACATATTTAATGTATTTGAATTCATCAG
This sequence comes from Dasyprocta punctata, assembly GCA_004363535.1. Taxonomy (NCBI): domain Eukaryota; kingdom Metazoa; phylum Chordata; class Mammalia; order Rodentia; family Dasyproctidae; genus Dasyprocta; species Dasyprocta punctata. Next base: position 1,869 of record RJWM01029878.1, on the reverse strand, counting down.
TTCATTATTCTTGATGATCACTCTATTCTTTCCATTTTTTATGCTGCTAGAGATTGAACTGAGGACCTGGTAGAAGTGATCTACCACTGAAGTACAACACTAGCCCTCTTAATGTTTTTTTTCTCTCTGTTTCTCTCTACCCCTCTCCCTCTGAGCATAAATGAGCACTTACAGACACATCTTTCTCTTCTCACCTTCTACTTCCTCCCCCTCTCACTTCCCATGCTTTTCCACACTCTTGTTTCTCCCCCTCTCTCCTTGCTAGTCTTCCCTTGGGACAAAAAGGCTCTCTGATTGGATGAGTCCCCTTAGCTCCAGCCTTCTTGGTCCTTATCTCCCTCACTTCCCCAGCCAGGGCCCTAGGGTCACACTTGGTGCACATCAGAGCCTTCACAGCATTGTCCTCCTTCCTCCTGCTCACCACTCCCAAGATGTTTCTACAGTTATTATTCTTAAACTATGTTTGAATTGGTTATTGTAACCCTTTTCATGTTGGCTCATAAATGCTTCTGATATAACTCCAATAATCTTGGATTGCTTTCTGGTATGATAATTAATAAAATAATATGCCTAAGTAATTTGAAATATTTATGACTTGTTAACTGCATAATCACAACTCTAAATTACTATTTAGTTACCCTTATTTATTTATTTTTTTTAGTGCCAGGCATTGAACTCATCACCTCGTGCTTGCCAAGCAGGAGTTTATGCTGCTGAACTAAACCCCCAACCCTATAGTTATGCTTCTCATAACAGGATATGAAACCACCTTTGTCTATGAGTATTAAGTATTAAGTGGACATATAAGATAATCAAAACTTCCTTTAATTAAATATCCTACAAATTTCTATCTTCACAGAAAAATAAATAATCATTACTATCAGAGACACAGTGAGTCCCCAATTTCCTGGAAGATGTTACAGTGCATGGTGAAAAGAAAGAGCGTGAGACAAATAGCAATGCAGCAGGGATCTGGGATGACCAGTTGTTCATGGGGAACAAAAGACGACAAGGCAGCCAGAACCTTGGTATTTATTTATTTATTTATATTTTATGGAATAAATAAAACAAAATTTCATAACAAAATTATAGAATAACAATAGTCAATACATTGTGTATTGTTATCTTCAACGTAGTTACTCAGAGTACAAGACATGGGCATAAAAAAAATTCTCCAAATGATATTAGCACAAAACTTTCTTTCTAATGAACTAAAAGAAACTAGTAGTATAACCATCTTCGTATTTTTTTCTTTCCCTCCTTCTTTTCCCCCTCCCTCCACCCAAGTTCCTCTTTCCTTTTGAACAATTTCTTCCCATTTCACAATATCTATTGTACATTTTGGTCCTTATTTAGTCTTTTAGTTTCTTGCACCAGGAAGACAATATAATGTTTACACATGAGAGTCTGGTTTATTTCACTTATGAGTATGGTCCCAAGTTGCATCCATTTACCTGTAAATGGTTCAAGTTTGTTCTTCTTTATAGCTGAATAGTACTCCATTGTGTAAGGATATCATATCTTTTTTATCCATTCCTCGGTTGATGGGCATTTGGGTTGTCTCCAAGATGAGCTATTACAAATGGTTCTGCTATAAACATGGGTGCACATATATTGCTGTGGTATGATGTTTTTAATTCTCCTGGAAAGATAACCAGAAGGGTAATAGGTAGGTGGAATGGGACCTCTTATCCAAGTTTTTGAGGCATCTCCACACTGATTTCCACAGTGGTTGTACCAGTCTACATTCTCACCAACAGTGGAGAAGTGTTCCTTTTTCCTTTTTCCCTACGGTCCCTCAGCATTTGTTATTGGTTAATTTCTTTTTTTTTTTTTTTTTTTTTTTTTTTTTTTTTTTTTATTTTTTCC